>JAUMHQ010000071.1:3801759-3814785 GCA_032361165.1 Enteromius paludinosus
AAATGAGAATCATGAGGTCAAAGGAACTGCCTGAAGAGCTCAGAGATAGAATTGTGGCAAGGCACAGATCTGGCCAAAAAGTTCTCCTGTACTTAAGGTTCCTAAGAGCACAGTAGCCTCCATAATCCTTAAATGGAAGACGTTTGTCAACCATCACTGCAGCCCTCCACAAGTCGGGGCTTTATGGTAAGAGTGGCCCGACAGAAGCCTCTTCTCAGTGCAAGACACATGAAAGTCTGCATGGAGTTGGCTAAAAAACACCTGAAGGACTCCAAGATGGTGAGAAATAAAATTATCTGGTCTGATGAGACCAAGATAGAACTTTTGGGCCTTAATTCTAAGCTGTAAGTGTGGAGAAAACCAGGCACTGCTCATCACATGTCCAATAGAGTCCCAACATTGAAGCATGGTGGTGGCAGTATCATGCTGTGCGGGTACTTTTTAGCTGCAGGGACAGGGCGACTGGTTGCAATCGAGTGAAAGATGAATGCGGACAAGTACAGGGATATCCTGGACCAAAACCTTCTCCAGAGTGTTTAGGACCTCAGACTGGGCCGAGGGTTTACCTTCCAACAAGACAATGACCCTAAGTAGCTTCACAACAACTCATGACTGTTCTTGAACGGCCCAGCCAGAGCCCTGACTTAAACCCAATTAAGCATCTCTGGAGAGACCTAAAATGGCTGTCCACCAACGTTTACCATCCAACCTGAGAGAACTGGAGGGGATCTGCAAGGAGGAATGGCAGAAGATCCCCAAATCCAGGAGTGAAAAAATTGTTGCATCTTTCCCAAAAAGACTCATGGCTGTATTCAACCAAAAGGCTGCATCTACTAAATACTTCACGTGGTGAATTCTCCACGAAGGTTACATGAGAGTTTTGTAACACTATTTTGTAAGCGTCTGTAATGCTTTTAAAGTGCTGTCAGAACCACATTCTCTGTCTTATCTCAGAGGACAGTGACTGTGTCACATTCATTTGCATTTCATCTCCCAGCGGCACGCGCCCCAGCGTCTGCGGGAACAATAAGAGCAACTCAGTAAATTACACAAAAGCCAGGATGTAGTCATGGATCGTTTGGTCCTTGCAGGCCTCCTTATCAGAGAAAACAGACACTTGCTATGTTCAGAAAAGCTCATAACTGTACTACTTCTATTAGTGTGTGAATTTTCTACCTGCTACTGTCTTAATCAATCTATGCTAGTGTACTGAAAACATCAATGTGTTTCACACTCTGTTTAGTCCCATTATTGTGATCAATTTACATATTTAGCAAGACATTTCCAAACAGAGTAAATGAGTTGGGAACTAAACTGCAAAAATGATTATGACATCACACCCATATCTTCATTAACCTTTAATTCACGCATTAAAGATACAGCTCGTGTATTTCTAAAAGGTCAGCGAGAGGGTAAAAGATATGAAAAACTAAAATATGACATTTTTGGTGTGAGAAACCTTGACTGGCATTATAAATGGACTTCAGGGGGAAAAAGAAATGCTACAGGAGTTTCTGTGGGTTCGCTGCGGTTGGCTGTCACAGATCTTTAACCCTGAGTAGCGACCCGTCGCTCAAAGACGCTGTGGTATTTATATGATTTCAACCGTTCTGTCCACGATGTGAGATGACAGGCAGATCTCGGGGTCAGACCGCAGCTGAGGGTGAACAGGAGGCTTTATTGATTTGAGCGACATGCTGGATTTCTCTTGTCTTTTGATTGACAGCTCCTGCAGTCTAGACATCTGATTTGCCATGTACTTTCAGGCCACTTTCACGCTACTTGAGCCCATATGAGACTAGAAACCAGCTTACACAGGGCCTTGATATAATCTGGGGCTTGTTATGTGTGAACTAATTGACTGAAAAACATATTGCGTAGGTTTTTTCACACAGAAACTGCTAGTAAGAAGTGTAATTTGTTATCATTCTTCTGTTTTATAATAAATGTTCCCTGGTTGCTTCAACCCGCGTTTCCCAGCCTTCCTTGCCCGCCGAGAAGTGAGGCGTCCGTGTTACAGATCAACCGACCATAAACAAGGAGATGGCATTCAACGAGGGGCTTGTGTCTGAATTCTACCAGCTTGCCGAACGTTCAGGTCTCGGAGACACCATTCTCACCACGGCTTTTCAAAGCTGTGCCCGTCGTTTCAGCCCCATTGAACTTTTGGACTTAACGGGGCTAAAATGGAGATCGGCAGTCTTCCTCTGCTGTATGACAGTCTGGGCTCAAGCAGGTTGGCTCCAACTGGGCAAATAGAGGGCGTTCAGCCACCCCAGGAGAGCCGTCAGTATCACGAGCCGGCAGTGAGTCTCATCAGCGCGGATGCGCACATCTCCACAGACTCAGGTCCGCATTTACGGCCCAGCATGATATCACAGACGTGAGCCGATTCCATTCTGCCTATTTCTTATCCGGATCAGTCAGGAGTACCAATGCACAATCCCACAGATTCTGCTTGATCCGAGTCCGGATCCAGTCTTATGGGCCGATATGCCGATCCTAATCCCCGCAGATTCCAGTCTGCAGTTATCGGGTCCCAGTCCTGAATCATGGTCAAGAGAAGCGTATGTTGGTCCGGTGTCCGAATCACGGTCAAGAGAACCATTGTCAGAGGGTCAGAGGGTCCATTGTTGATCAAGATGCAATGCTTTTTCCATGAAGAAACAAACTCATCTACATCTTCGATGGCATGGCCGTGAGTATATTTTTGGTTGGACTTATTTTCACTTCAGAAATGACTAGCAATTTCTGAGTGAAAATTGTTTCACTAAAGTAAATCCTTAAAACCATTTTCCCCAGTGTGCATTAAAAATACACACTAAGACGCAGCTTGAGTGTTTTTTATTGCTTTCAGAAACCACTGAAACGTATCTCTTTAAGGTTCTTCTTAGAGTTTCTTAGGTGTGGTAATTTTTGAATAAATATAAATGCAGCAAGAGACAGAGGTTTGTCGAGCCCTCTGGGCAAATAGAGGAGTCCAAAAGAGAGAGCCATTATACATAATGCATGTCAGAGCCAGACCCCTCAGAAGAGCTCATCCACACCTGAGTATGTGAATAACGATAGAGAAACAGTGAAGCTCTTATGCCTTCTTTCCACTGCAAAGGATGTGAATCAAACTCTTCTTTCCTCTTTCTATTCTATTTCTGTTATTTCTAACAGTAAAAGGCTGTATTTGATTGATGAATGACTGCTGCTGGGAGACGAAGGGCTGTGAAAACCTCCTCAGGCTGCTTGAGTCCAGCGCTGAACCCGTGAGCCCATAATTTTTACACTGTTATGATGTCTGAAATAAGCACTGGGTTAACAGACTGAGGTGGATGTATTGTGCCAACTGCAGATCATTCTGACTTGCACTTATGCTTTATATGTAGGATTATAGTGCATGCACTATAATATTTATAGTTCATAAAGGGGTATTCAAGGTGTTGAGATACATTTGTCTACTGATAAATGATAAAAAGTGACAGTAAATGTATTTATGATGTTACAAAAGATTTGTATTTCAAATAAAAGTAGTTATTTTGACCTTTCTTAAAAAGATCAACATTGATAATAATCAGAAATGTTTTTGGGGCAGCAAATGAGAATATTAGAATGATTTCTAAAGGATAATGTGACACTGAAGGCTGGAAATTCAGTTTTGCATCACAGAAAAAAACAAAACAATATTTCACAGTATTATGTTTTACTGTATTTGTGGTCAAATAAATGTGCCAAAATGCATACACTGTATGTAAATAAATAAACTTTACTGTTTTAACACTTTCAAATGGGGAATATACTCACATTTCCACACCTTTGCAATCAAGTCTAAAATATATTAATATTGGAAATGTAACTTGCACTATTTTATTATAGGTCTACAGTTAAAAAAAATCATATTTCACCTATTAAAACATGTACAAACACTCCTTTAAATAAATAGATATATTTTCAAATTCATTGATCTATAAAAAAATACTAACTTTTCTTACTTTATGATTGTTTATTGTTATGATTATTTTCTGGCTCAGTCTGAATAACTCTGCCCATGTGAGAATCTGTTTACCTGAAAATTAATGGGTCCGTTAGATATGCTGCATGTGTGTGTGTACCTGCACAGTTACACTGACTCCAATTTAATGGCTCTAAACCTCTTCATGGGATTCAAATGCCATCAGATAGTGTGTGTGTGTGTGTGTGTGTGTGTGTGTGTGTGTGTGTGTGTGTGAATGAGGGAGAGAGGTGAAACATGTCTCAAGATTGAATTAATGTAGATGGGCCACGCACTAAGTGGCATGGCTTGTAGCTTAAAGGGATAGTTAACACACACACACACACACACACACACACACACACACACCTGTGGACTCTCTGCTTTGCGGAGATGTGGAACTCATCATAGCTATAAATCTTTATCAACCACACATTTTAAATGAGTGGGGTGTGTGTCCCGTAGTAATCCAGACTCCGCCTCTGACACTAACCCCTCCCCTGAGACTGATATATTGATTGCAGTGAGAAATTGTGTGGAATAGATTCTCTGAGTGATACGTATGAAGAGAGGGAACATTATGCCTCCTGATTTCAGTAGGAAGTCAAGTGATTGCGCTCTCAGCATCAGGAGCAGCTTTCTGCTTGTGTGTGTTTGTGTGTTGTGCGTGTGATTGTGTCCAATTAATCCCTGCGGATGTTCCTAGAAGACCCAGGAAGAGACCTGGAGCGATCAGATCTCCTGGACAAAATACAAAAAAGATATGTGTACCTGTTTACCATCACAAACACTCTAATCATCTTCTCTGCTGCATTTTTTACGTTTTGCCTGTCTAATCACAGTAGCAGCATCCAGTTGTTTTTCTGTCTTTTTCTCATTTGCTTTGTTAATTTGGTGTTTCCAAGGTGCTTTCCAGGGTTTCATCCTTTCTTCAAAACAATGGATTTTACTGGCTATAGCCTCTTTGTTGACTGTTTTCTGTGAAGCTGCTTTAAAGCAGTGTCTTTTGCAAAAAAAAGCAGCATATAATAGCGGATTTTAAAATCTGCCAGTGGGTTTTTATTTAAGCTTTTATTTTATAAAACGTTATTTGAGGAGCAATATATGATAATATATAAAATCTGGTTTTCTAAAAATGTAAATTTTGCGACTTTCTATTTTTGTGCATTATATAAGAAAGATATGCCAATGGTACCCCAAAATTACAATTTGCTTTCCAGTTGAATTAAGTTAATTTTTTTAACCCCTCAGTTAATTGTATCATGATTTAAGACTGTTTCAAAATTTGTTCTATAAAACAAGTCAGATACAAATAGAGAGTAAGATAATTTTGCAGTGTTGTATTTTAAACCAAACTGCACAGGTCTGCATTTCTCCAAACTGTGACATTTCCAGGTCAATAATCCTGGCATTGTTGATTTATTTGTTCAGCACTCAGCACTGAGCTTTTAAGTGTTTGTTTGACCATGAAGCATTTCACCTCTGAACCAAAGCACCTAGTTATGTTTTCACACACACACACTGGTCACTCTTTCTGATTCAAGTCCTTGGACTCAGTTGCAAATGTTAACCATTCAGTTTTATTTAGATTATGGGAGTAAGTGTTTGAACTTGGTGGCTTTTTGTGGTTGAGAATACAAAATAGGGTTGTATTTGATGGATAGATTTTCTGCCTGTTTTCACTACCCAACTAAATCCGTCATTGAATTTCAGACCGTCGTTTCCAGTTAAAATACAAGTCCATAATCCATAATAATGCTTCCTCCAGGGAAAGAGTTGTTTTGTCTGAACCGGGTGAGAAATAAGTAAAGATCAAGCATCGTTAACAAGCCAGAGCAGTTCAAAACAGTGGAGTCTGATGTGAGAGGACAACAGGGAACTGCCTTAATCACTGAAAGAAGCATTAATATTTATTATGGACTTATATTTTTGCCAGAAGTAATGGTAATTAACGTCTCAGTTATGGATTTGTTTCTCACACAAACACAGCTAATTGCTTCACAAGTTAATTGATTCTTGCGGATTATTGTGATGTTGTTATTAGCTGCTTTGGCTCTCATTCTGACGGCACCCATTCGCAGCAGATGATACAATGGTGGGCAAGTGATGCAATGCTACATTTCTCCAAATCAGTTCCAATGAAGAAACAAACTGTTCTACATCTTGGATGGTTTGAGGGTACATTTTCAGCAATTTCACATTTTTTGATTGAATTTGTAACATAATAAAACCAGTGATGAAACCAATGATGAAACACTTCTAAAAATGTTCAGAATGTGATTCCCCATTTTGCATAACATTAAAAGTGACTGTTTTAGGACTTTTAAGGAAAAGAGCAGCTCATACATTCTTTGTTGCATCTCCTTTTATATTCCATAGAAGAACGAAATCCTATAATGAGTAAATGTTCAGCAGGCACATAGGTTATACTTGTGTCTATAGTGTTTCAAGCCACACAATGTATAGTGTCTTAGGTGCGGGGTTGGTAACATCTAGTTTGCACAATATGAAGACCATTACGCCTATGGAGAGTCCCCATAAACAACAGACACCAACGCGCGCGCACGTGTGTGTGTGTCACACTGGGTGTGTTTCGAGGTTAGAACTCTGCGCCCACTTGTTGCTGAAGTTGCTCGTCTCAGTTTCAGGAAGCTCTTTCCTTCACCAGATGTGCAGCACGAGCTCTCCCGATGTCTGACGAAGGCGAGGGGCTCCGTGCCTCCTCTTCCTCCCCTTCCCCGCCCTCCTCCTCCACCTCTCCCGCTCCCGCCGGTCAGACTCATCTCCCTCAGCCGCCGAGACCTCTGATGCGGCGGGCATCTGCGCCACTTTCGCGCACAGACTCGCGATTCAGAGACGCGTTTCCCCGCGATCCGCTGGACTTGTTCGGGCGCTCGCCGGCGCGTCTAGGGCGATGCTGCGCCGCGTCTCCGGTGCGCGACGGTCTCCAGAACCGCGGACAGCGGCGGCGCTCTCCACTCAGAGCCGATCATGAGACGCGCAGCCCGGAGGAGTTGATCCAAACCCCGCTCAGCTGCGCTCCACCGGACACGTGAGTCCAGCTTTCAGATCTTATAACAGGATCACTGTGAAATGTTTGTCAGGTAACCCTAAAACTGTGCTTCATATGGTAACATAACCTATCATTCCGTTTATTAACTGTTTTTTTTTTTTCAAGTCAAAATTTAGTATGACCAAATGAATATCCAAAGTCGTTTTTAAGGATAGAATGAGCTAAAAATGGGGGTCTTTAGTGTAAGAACAGCATATTTTCACTTTTACAGTGATTTTTGATATAGATTTATATTGGTTCATTAAGTAGCCTAATCTGCTCTTGTCTTAATTTGATTAGCCTATATTATTTATTATTAATCATGCATGCTAGCTTTTAATTAAATTTATACTTATATAATAATATCAAATTGTTTTATATTGATTTATAATGCATCTTTAATGTTATTAATGTATTTAAAAATGATTTTAATTTGCATTTGAGGTTTTTGTCGTTAGCACCTGTTTTATCGTGTGAGTGGCGTTTTGAAGCACAAAGGTGTGGCGCGCCTTTTTTTTTTCTTTGAAAAAAATATTATTTCTGTTTTACTGTTTAAACGTAGTAGGCCTAACTATTATCTCACTGATTATTTGCTCAGAATTAGTTTTTTTAGGGTATTATTAAAGAAGTTGGATTTTCTTGATCAACGTCTCCAGTGTGATGCGCATGCGCCGATCGCCATTGCTCAAGAGCCGTTGAGTTGGTGCGAAAAACAGGCCTGAATCACCACAAAGAGTCTTTAAATATTGATATCTGACATCTTGCAGCTTTTATTATACTGATATTTAGCTGATAATTGCCTGTAAGTGAGTGCAAGTTAAAAGAAGTAGTGGTATGAGGAAAGTATAAGTTTTGGTTCTGGTCTCAAGATGCTGCCTGTTGCCTGAGGTGAAAACAATAATAACCTGCCAAAATATTCCAGACAAGCTGTCTGTGTCATCATCCGATCCGCTCCAGTGGTAATGATACTGCAGGCAGAATCAGATCTTCATTAATCTCCACGTCAATCTCCAGATGAGACTTGACTTGAACATGGCTGGAGCTAAAGCATTTTCAGGGTTCACGCAAATATGAAGATTCTGTCATCATCTGTTCACCTTCATGTCCATCTGAAACTGTCAACATCTTCCTCGAAACACAAACGAAGAATATGAAGATTTTTCCTTCGTACATTTCTTAATGCTCCTAAAAGTCCCATTACGGTAGTGTAGATCATGTGACATGTTTTCAAGTCTTCTGAAGCAATACAAAAGCTTTGTGTGTGGAATGGACAAAAGTTTTAGGTTTTTTGTGTCACTTTTGTGTCCCTGGTCTCCATGTACATTCGTTAAATAGAAAGGATATATGATCCTAGACTGCAAAACCAGTTTTAAATAGCACTTACATTTGTAGCCATAGCCAAAAAATACATTGTATTGGTCAAAATGATAGATTTTTATTTTATGCCAAAAATCATTAGGATATTGTTGTTCCATGAAGATATCTTGTAAATTACCTACTGTAAATATATCAAAACTTAATTTGATTAGTAATTTGCAGGCCTTAGAACTTTATTTGGACAAGTTTAAAGGCAATTTTCTCAGTATTTTGATATTTTTGCACCCACATATTCCAGATTTTCACATAGTTGTATTTCAGCCAAGTATGGTTCTATGATAACAAACCATTCATTAATGGAAAGCTCAGATTATGTAAAAATCATAATTGACCTTTATGACTGTTTCTTTGGACATCCAGTATATATATTTTTTTAGTTTGTTTGTTTCATGGAAGGAAGAAACTTGTGTTTTTTGAAGCAATAAGAGGGTGTTTTTTATTATTGTTGTTTGTTTTGGGGTAGCTTTCATATTTCACATGGACGTTAATTATATGACCAAACATATAGAATCCAAAAATTATAATAAAAATAATAAATAAATAAAAAAAGTAGAAAAAGTTTGGATCTGTTTGGGAGAACAATGGAAGACTTAATCAGTCTATATTTTTCATTAAAAAAAATTAAAATAATAATAATTAAAAGTAGAATTTAAAAATAAGAAAACATTTATATAGTGAAATATAATAGTAATATTATTATTATTAATTATGATGATTATTATTATTATTTTAACCATCAGAAATAAATAACATAAGAAGGATAAAAATGAAAGGATTTTCCTCACTTTTGTTTATTTAGACACAGAGTATTACAAAATATTGTTGACATTAATTTAAAAGAAAAGTCTAAAAATACATTCAAAACACTCACACTATTTTATGTGAAGCCAGGAGATCATGCAGTTTACTTTGATAAATGCTCACTCATTTATAATAATTGCTCCGCCCCACGTTTCAGATCGGCTTAAACAACTACTACTGACCCATTCTGATCAATAAAAACCATAATGGAAGAAAATTACAGAAGGGTATTGCTAAACATAGTTCTGTCTATCACAAAATGGACTTCATAATCAGATATTTATGTATGTTTGTGTGATTTTTTATGCTTTGAGTACTGTAAACCTAGATTAGCAAGTCAAATCAAATTGGATTAAATTGAAAGTGGTTCACATGAGAAGTGCACTATGCAGGGTGACATATTAGTCAGGATGCTGCCTTAGGATGGAGCTTCTTATGTGTTTTTGTGTTGTATAGTATATAGAATCTGGTCACCTTAAGTGTATTTTAGAAATGCTATAAAGAATTATATATTGTAGTTTTTTTTTTATGAAATCATTTGTTAATTTTTCAGTTTTCATTTTAATTTTAGTTTATTTTTATACATTTTGTTATGTCCTTGCATTATTTGATTGCTAGGGTGCTTTACTGGTGTTTTCTTGTGGTCTGGAATGAAAACAGTAACTTCCTGGTCAGCTTCCTGTTCCTCATGTTTTTGTAAATTTTTCTCCCAGTTTAAAATACCAACAGAAGCTCTGTCATTTCAAAGCTTTATAAAGAGGGTCATCACTTCTTTTATCTCGCTCTTTCCGCTCTGTTTCATCTGTCTCACTCCTCTGGCTTGTAGTCTTCCTCCCTCATTGTGATTCCAGCTGCTCCTTTCATTCTTTGTGCTGATGAGGAGCAAAAAAAAATCCATTTCTATGCTGATGCTGGTACAAGAGAGAGATGAGAGGTGATGTACAGTAGGATGAAAGGATAGACCAAGTTTGCATATTATTCATTTTCTGTGCGAATGCTCATCAGCTCCATGTGGACCATTCCCTGTTTAAACCTCACTCATGTTAATCATAAGCATATAGTCATTAAAATGACTGAGTGTCATTTTCCTAGATGTTAAATATTTCCTCCTACACCAGTTTGATGTTCACTGTAAGTCATTTGTTTTGACTCCCTAAAGATACTTTCAAAACAGCGGCCAACAGGAGTTTTGACCTGTTAGACTGAATACAAATTAACATTCTGTGTGTAAGTATGAATTGCAGAAATTAAGATATGTAAATAAAGTATATGCAAATAATTTTCAAAATGCATAATGTAAGAGATAAACAACAACAAAAACACACATACATAAAACAGCAGTGACAATGTCAAATGTAATTGAATAAATGTGATATTTAGTTTTATATATAAATGTATGTATAATATGAATAAAATTTAAAAATATTATAGTTTGTATATGTATATATATATATATATGTGTAATTTCTAAATGTTATATAAATAACATTTATAATATAACATATATTAATATTAAAAGTATTCATATTTAGCATTTTCACTGCTGTTTTATGTACCCCACTTGAATAAAAAATAATCCTCTACAACCAATAGTCTTCATATTTTTCATTATCATCATTTTAGCTTAAAATAAAATATTTTCATAAAAAATTCAAAGAGATATACTAATGTTGTAAATCACAATAAAAATAAATATTTGATAATAATTATAATTTATTTTACAAGTTACAGTACTTTAATCCTTTACTTCTATAAATTTTGTTTTAATGTTATACAGTTCTTTAATTAAAACTCTGCCTTTGATTTGATAATCCCACTAAGCCATATTGTGTGTGTGTGTATATATATAATTAATATCAGCCCTGTTTGGTAACACCCTAGCAAGCCTAAGTGACACAAGGTGATTATTATTATTTATTATTTATTTTATTTTTTACATTCTTTCAATGAATAAATCATGTATTGCATGGGCAACAAAGTTAAACAATGGTTACGATTTGGTGCAACATATATCGGCCACATTTAATCAGAAACAGACTTTATGCAAACACATGCCGTTTGTGCACCTGTAAGGGTGTGTGTGAGAGAGACAGACGTATCTGGAGGATCTTGATGACCTCACACACACGCTGTGCTCGGCGGGGCTTTCTCTCTCCTTCATGTCCCTCAGGGAAGTCGCACTGTTTGAATGGCTTCCATTTTCAGCCGCTCTTGTGTGTGTGTGTGTTTGATGTGTCAGATCGCTGTGTAATCTTCTTTCCGCTGTCTCTTTATCACGTCACTCTTTTATTCATCTCTAAAGAGGAGCCTCTGAGTATCAGGCGACCGCTATCCCACCTGACTGATTAAAGCTCACTGCAAAACTACTCTACACTATACAGTTGTCTTATACAATTGTTAGTGGTTGTCACGCTATTGCTAGGGCATTCTGGGTGGTTACTAGGGTGTTGCTAGGTAATTCTTTAATGTTGTTTGATTGTTGGGGCATTCTTAAACCTGAAACACACTGCACAATTTTTATCTGTCGCAGACAAAAGACTGGCATCGCGAAAAACTGCGTCAATTTCTGACTGGCCATGATTGTTTCATGATGCCAATCTTTCATCTGCGACAGACGAAGATAGTGCAGTGTATCTTGGGCTTTAGGTGGTTGTTAGGGTGTAGCTAGGGCATTCTTGGGTGCTTATGGTGGTTGTTCTCAGCTAGTTGCTAGGGTTTTTAGAGTGGATCCCAGGATTTTGCTATAGGGCATTTCTAAATGATTGTTAGGGTGTTCAGGATGATTACTACAATGTTGTTGGGACACTCTTAGGTCATTGTTAGAGTGTTGCTAGGGCATTTCTAAGTGGTTGTTGATTTCAGGGTGATTACTAGGGTGTTGCTGGGACACTCTTATGTGGTTTTTAGGGCATTGGTTGCCAAGGTGTTACTAGGACATTCTTAAGTGGTTGTTAGAGTGTTGCTAAGGCTTTCTTAATTGGTGATTAGGGTGTCGCTAGGGCATTTTCATAGGTGGTTGCTAGGGTGTTGCTAGAGTGGATCCAAGGTGTTGCTGGGGCATTCCTAAGTAATTGCTAGGGTGTTTGGGGTGGTTACTGGGGTGTTGGTAGAACATTCTTAAGTGGTAGTTAGGGTGTTACTAGAGCATTCTCATATAGTTGCTAGGGTGTCCAAAGTGGATCTCAGGGCATTCTTAAGTGGTTGTTAGGTTGGTACTTAAGGTACTTAAGTGTTGCTAAGGCATTTTTTTCGGTGGTGGTTAGATTGTTGTGAGGGCAGTCTTAAGTGGTTGTTAGGATGTTGCTAAGGCATTTTTAAGTGATTACTAGGGGGTTCTGGGTCATTACTAGTGTGCTGCTGGGACACTCTTTATGCGGTTAGGGCATTCGCTTAGCCCTTAGGTTGTTGCTAAGGTGTTGCTAGGAAACTCTTAAGAGGTTATTATAGTGTTTTGCCGATGGTGGTCAGAATATTGCTAGGGCATTCTTAGGGGGCTGCTAGGGTGTTGTTAGGTCATTCTTGGGTAGTTGCTAGGGTGTCCAGATTGAATCCTAGGTGTTGCTAGGGCATTCCTAAGTAATTGCTAGGGTGTTTGGGGTGGTTACTGTGGCGTTGCTGGAACACTCTTAGTTGGTTATTATAATGTTCTTAGGGCAACCTTGAGTGTTGCTAGAAAATTCTTAAGTCGTTGTTAGGGTGTTGCTAGGGCATTCTTAGGTGGTGGTTGACTTGGTCACTTGACACACTGATACACATTTATTAATCAAATCCGTTAAAGGATTGTTAGGCTGCATTAATTAGATCAGCCGGAACCGGG
>JAUMHQ010000071.1:3853227-3865100 GCA_032361165.1 Enteromius paludinosus
TGAAGTAAATGTGTGCAAATGTAGGGCCCCATTCCTATATTTGCCTGAGGCCCCAAATTCACTAAATCCGCCCCTGCATAACGCTTTGAGTTTATTCTTCTCGTTCTTTCTCTTAAGTAGCTAATGAACAGATATTGCATAAAACGACTTGCATTAGCAATGAAAAATAAAGTCAAGTCACCTTAATATACATACAGCACTTTAAACATTAAAGTTTGTGAATGCAGACTGAGTATTAAATAGGAAAATAGTGTGTAATAAAACAAAAAGGAAAAGCAATAGTTTTCAGTTAAAGTCAGTAGGTGGATGGAACATTTAACTGCATCCATCTTCGAAATTGCCCTAATTTTCACAAGTTACAATTTTAAAATCCCTGATGACTCATAATGATATGATGGTCAGCATTCAGTGATGCAGTTTTGAAGGTTTCAAAATAAAGATTTTTGTCTGCAACTTTCTTTCTTCAGGGAAATCTGTGACATCATCGTCCTCCGCCGTCATCGCTGCGTTCGCACACCATGTGTGCTGTCAACCCTCAATGACAGTCACTAGAGCTCGACAGAACATCTGCTGATACGGGCCACACACACACTTACAGATGCCCTCTGAAAGTGAGTCTCTTGATTTTCAAATGATTCAACGATGCTTCGTTCCACTCAATTGAACATTCAGATATTACCTGGCAACTGTCCAGAGACTGCCAAAAGACTTGTGAAAACATTTCCAAAGATATTCTCATAAAAGGGTCTCCGGGATGCACCTAGGGGTATTGTTTTATTGATTTGAGTTCATGAGGATAAGGAGTATTAAGTGTTTATATTTTATGACAGGGGTTGGACTCATACTTCGACACACTACTGGTATGCTCTTCACTGGTGATGGGAAGCGTAGATGTGCATTTGGACAGCAGAGTTCTTTTTGATTTAAATATGCCAAATAATTACAAAGTAAAAATCTTATAGTGTAGTGCAAAAAATACTGGGAAACAAAATATCGGAAACATGCACATGTGCATGTTTGGTTTGTATATGTGGAACATTTTATTATAGTTTCATTTATTTGTATTGGTTGCTTGCTGTAAAGCGAGAGACAGCACATCTGTCTAGCTGAAAACCCCATAAACGTTGTAAAGGGATGGAAACGATGGGGTCAGACGTCTCATAAATGGGCAGTATTTATCGAGCACGTCTGCAGTGTAAAGTGCTGCTCTTAAACATTGTGTATTGTGACAGCTCCATATCAATGTCCTCCCATAAACACGCATTCTGTTCATCGTCACTTTCATTCACACAAGGACAAGTCTTTGGGAAGTGCTTAAAGCACTCATTTTTTGGCTTTAAATCTTTTCATTTATTCAGATGTTTTCTACGCAGAGTTGATTTATTTGCTCAGGTGTGGCTCTTTTTAGTTATTAATGGCCTCCTGTTTTTTTTTCAAGACATAAAATCAAATTCGCAGTTTCTTTATCTCCATGGAGATCGTCTCGGCCCTCAGGGAATTTCTGTATGAAATATGCCTTTAATTTCCATTCAGCGTTCCCTGTGAGTGGCAGGATGATTCATCCTCCTGTGGTCTATCAGAATCTGCTTGGTTTTTCTTGTCTGAGCTGCTCGTGGGCAGACATGGCTCGACCCAGCGGGATCGCGGAGGATGAGGAAACCCTTTAGACAGCCTTTCGTCTGTAAATTTGCGGTAACACACTCGTCCTCTTAATTAAAGTGAATTATTATACTTACAACACTTGCCAGGTAAACATATTTATTAGATTCATTAGCCTTAAGGGGAAAACATTCCTTCAAAAGAAGACTGTTTTAAACAAATGTGTTATTGTCCTTCATGTGATCTGCCATTTTTGAGTTCTGGACATGAATTTGATCTATAAACAAGCTTCAGAAACTGAATAAAATGTTCTTTTGTGTTGCACAGAAAAATAACAGCATATGGGTTTGGATGAATATAAGGGTGACCAGTACATTTTAGTCAATAATGTGGCATATCTAGTGAAACATGATTCATAATAGCTAATGCATCATATATTATTTACTTGTAATCATCGTTCTGTTCTAATATATCAGAAATGAGCGAATAGAAATCACTCATGCCTGCAGATATCACGTCTTTGTCTGAGTCAGGTGTCAAAGGAGGCCAGCCATTAATCATGTGAGGGGCATTTTAACGCTGCTGCGGGCGCTCACCTGCTCGCAAGTGAGCACTAATACTCACCTCTGTCCACAGGAACCAGCAGCAGATCAAACTTCCTCTTAGACACGTGGGCTGCATCTAAAATCACATAATACTTCTTCACAGCCATTAAAAAGTGCATACATGAATGTGTGTATGTAATGTAATCCTGATGACCTTCTGCATTTGTGATGTTGTTATTGTTCTGTTACCTACCAGCATGTTCTCCCATGGCCTCATGGGATAGTAAGTGGATGCTGACTTTAGAATCTGTCTGGAAATAGTAGGGCTTTTCTCCTGCTTTATGAATACTGTGATTTTGAACTGTTTACATTAGTAGTTTACATTATGGATGTTTTCTCATTAAAGAAATAGTTGAAAGGAATAGTATTCCTTTAAGCTTAAAGTCTTCTCGTCACCCCACGGAAGAGGGGGCGGGGTCAGCAGAGCCAATTAGCATTTAAAGCAACAGTGACTAGAATGGCTTGATGAAAACAGAGCTGGTATTTTTAAGACCTTAAAGAATCATATCAACCTGTCTTAAAACCCTTTAAGACCTCTTTTTCACTCAATTTCCCAATTTTACCTTTTTATGAATCTGGTTTTGATCTTGGTTGCATTTTTTTATTGAGTGTTAAACATGTCTCTCCTTCTTTGACGTTTAGATCAGTCAAATATATATTTCAAATGAACGAATGTCTTGAATCAGGTCAATTGAGTTATTTTAAAACACATACTGTATATACCATACTTGTGTAACAGTTATAATATTTATATATTACACAGTTAAAATATTTTATTTTGATCTCGTCTTTCGTTTGGAATTATTGGGATTCTTAAAAGTTTCAAGTTTTAAATTGATTTCACATAAACTGAATTTTGCGTTGAGACATACAGGTTTCACTCGCCGAAACTGAATCCGAGTCATTACGTTCCTTGAGATTTTGTGTAGAAATTAATTAAATAAGTGAATCTGGTTGTCAGGAAGCGGACAGACTGCAGAAGGGAAGTAGAAGAATGCTCTTTATTTACAGTGCGAGATAATGACAACAGCATCTGATGAAATATAGCAGGTGAGTTATTCAGGAGTAAGGAGCTTGATTTCAGTCTTTGTCCGTAGGAGTAGCAGGAGTTGAGGAGATCGCTGGAGGAATGGCGAGAGGAGTTGAAGGAGCCTGGGTGAAGCACAGAGACTACAAGGAGTATGATAAAGGTAAGGATACAGGTAAGTCAAACGGTTTAACAAAAGCCTTTGCCTAGAATGCGTCCACTTCATATAATGATGACGAGGTCAAACAATGAATGCAGTGTGGTGTGTGCTTTTGTAGGAGAGGTGATGAGTGACTTGATTAGAAACAGCTGGTGGTGACAGGTGGCAGTCGTGATCATAAGTGAAGTGAGTGAGGGTGGAGCTTGACGTGGATGTGACACTGGTTTGGTTTGGAAATGTTTTATATTGAGTGTTAAACATAAGATGTATATATGCAGCAGAGATTGAGTTAAAAATGAGTTGTGTTGTTTTTGACACATTATACATCTTTGAGATCTGGTCGGGGACGGATTTGAAATGAGCTGAATTAGTGAATTAATGAGTAGGCTAGGGTGTTGTTTTGATATTTGGACAAATTATGTTTTCCAGTGCACTAAGTGATAGTGATTCATCCGCAAGGGTGCAGGGACATGATGTTTGGATCATAACACATTTTGTTTTTGTGTCCCAGGCGAGGTACAGCAGAGGTTGTTTTGAGACACGCTGCTGAATGCTAAACAGTCTAAATCCTGTTTCAGCTGCAGTGACACATTCAAACGTCGACCTAACGATATAAAACAGGAAATAAACACAGGCATGGCTTCAGGAGTGGGACCTGAAGGCTCGGGGTGCATGACATCTCGTCTGGCGTGTGTCCAGACGTCTTCACAGAGCTGCTGAGGAAGAGGAGGAGAGGAAGAGGCAGGCGAGTGTGACATTGGCGAGATGATGCCACCCTCTGGGGGCGTCACATGAATGCGGTGGCATGACTGACGCTGGCACGGGTTTGTGGTCTGTGTATGTGCCTGGCTTCTTCATTTAATTAATTTATTTATGCATTAAAAACACGTGCCAGCGGTGCAGTCTCTACCCGGAGGAACATTATATTGCTCAGAGCTTTCCCTTTTAGAGTTCAAGAGTTCCCAAGGAGGTTTCGTTCAAATATCAACTTTGTCTCAGTTCCAAATAATTGATATTGCTATAAATTAAAAGTCGATCAGCATAGATCACTTCTTACTTCATATATTTTAATATGCCTGTTTTAGTTTAAATAACCTTTATTCAGTGTTACTACTTTATCTTAAACCCTTTTTTGCTTATTTATTTTTGAATAAGTTTTCTTTTATTTTAAATTAAATCTTCCATTTTTACTTTACTAAACAATTCTATTTGAGTTGTTGAGAACTCTTCAAGGAGAAACACCTGAGAAATAGGATCTCTTTTTGTTTGGTCTCCATTCATTGCTGTCTTTGTGTTGTGGACCATTCATAAGAATTAATCAGAATAAATGGAATTTAAAACGGCAAACATTTCATTTTTCAGTCAATAAAACATTACAGTGTGTCTTCCAAAACATTTCCAGTAGCCAAATGCCTCATATTCATTTGCATCCAATTAAAAATTGCATCTTTCCTGATTAAGGTCCATTAATTTGTGAGTTGTTTTTTTTCATTCATATAGGACACCTCTTTCATTTTCAAACTCATGGATGTGTGACAAAACCCCCAAACGTTTGATTTGGTTTAATCGCCCTCCACCAGAACCTCAACATCATGCTGAAGAGTTCCTCCACGAACACCTCAAGTGTGTGTGTGAGAGCATCTGAACAGAAGGATATTGATTATATTCCAGTCCTCTGGGGCACAAACGCACTGGCGTATGGAAAGAAGAATGACACCACTTATTCCCTATACATTCCTCTTTTTTTTCCCTTCCTCACAAACTTTTCTTTCCCTGGAGAGAAGCCATCACTCATTACTGTCAGCAGCAAAGTCCCACCAGCGCCGCCATCATCATCACCATCTCATTCTTTCCTGTCAAGCCAGTCGCCCCGCGGCACCCTGGGATAGGTACTGGACGACTGATGAGCGCTTCTACAGGTGATCAGAATCCCTTAACACTCACCAATAATTTGGACTATTAGTGTAAAGTCCACTCTACAAATAAGATGTATTACTATTATTCTAGATGAGAAGCGCTCACTTTTAGGCCTAAAATTCATTGGTTGTGTTTAGCATAAGGTGTGCTATATCTGGTGTTAGTATGAATTGTCTTCTTCTACATTCAGTTCCCTCTTTAATATTTAATACTGAGCAAGAGTTTGTAGGGAACCAAATGAACCATACAAACTTCAACAGCTACACAGAGTCCATCATATTATGACAAGCTCAGGAGTATATTGAGCTAACAAGTGTTAGACTTCTAGTTTCTTTACAAAGTAAAAACCAAAAAGAGCTCATGGTGTGACAACACAATTTAAAAGTGATGAGTTTTTAATTGTGATCTTGGAGACGAAAGATCAGAGTTAAGTGGGAGTTTGTGATGTCAGGGGTCCACAGCAGAAAATAGCCTGCCACCCTGTAGAAGACATTCAGACAGAATTAAGAAAGTCAGAAGATTGAATCCAGCAGATATAGGAGTGTGAGAAGAGTGTTGAGATTTATCTGTTGAGTTATGTATTGTGGCTAACGCAACTGTATGCAACCTTATAAGTGACACGTTTTTGAACGTTTTAAAGCAGGGTTTCCAAAACTGGGTTTTGCTCATTTAAATTTATAAAATTTTGTAAAAATATGGTATAGACCAAGTGTGCCCAATCCTGCTTTTGGCAATCGACTGTCCTGCAAAGTTTAGCTCCAACTCTAATCAAACACACCTGCCTTTTATTTTCAAGTGATCCTGAAAGACTTTAATTAGTTGCTTTAGGTATGTTCGATAACAGTCGGAGAGGGCAGCCCTGGTATAGACATTATGCGCTGAAAATTAAAAAAGAAAATCGCACACAATACACAAATTTCAAGTCAACACTAGCCCATTTGTCAATATTCTGCAGATAAAGGCTTACTTCCAGTTTGAAGAATAAGGAGGATAGGCCCACCAGGCACCGGACGTTTATATTACGCCAGATTGAAGTTGGACAGGCCTTGCATTTTGGTTGAAATGAAAATTGGATTGACATCATTTATTGGAAATAGACTTTATCAGAGATTATAATTGCTAAACTAACACAATACAGCACGACAAAGCCATTAGCTAACACATTTAAACGTTTCTACAGTTTAGAAAAACATGTATATAATGTTATAAAACTAAATATTACATTTGTCATGTATATGCTAGCAATCAATGCACAGCGGACATGAAGCATGTGTTACTTGTTTTGTTTTTTTTTAGTCCATAATGCTTCATTTTTCCTCTGTAACCAAAGTCAGCAATTGCATATTTTTTATTTATTTTTTAAAATTCATTCAAAATTGATAAGTTGTTTAACATAATCTGCCCCTGAGGTGGCCTAATCATCTAAATAATCTCTAAACCCATTAAAAATAGACCAGTCTAAACTGTTTGGCCAGACTGGAGACTGTAAAACCACATGGGGATCACAAAGACTTGTGCAAATAAACATACCTTCAGCAAGTGCAATTCACTCTTAATGAATTCCCCCTTAAGATGTGATGCACCTCACAAACTTTTAACACATCTAGCCACATGTTTATCCTCAGAAGCTCTACAGCCCTGGTACCATGTAAACAACAGCCTTGTGATTTGGAAACCGCTGTGTGTCCGCTGTCCTGCCATCTGAGGTGATACTGTGTCGTACTGACTGGAGAGTGAAAGCAGAACATACGGAATCCGTTCTGTCACAGCGTGGGACAAACAGCAGAACGCGTGGCGCTTCTGTCTGCTCTCACCTGTCAACCGACTCATGGGTTATTACGGATTTGGCAAAGGGTTTGTCAAATCCGTGCGCACACACACACACACACACCCAAACAACTAGCTTGCGAACCAACTAACCACGCTAGCTCTAATTTTAACCGAAAGCATTAGATGTGGAGTGAGTCAGAGCTGAGTAGGACGTGCTACAGTCACAGAGTCAACAGCAGGAGAGGCCTGGAAATATCCACCGATTTTTCGCTCATTGATTTATAATTAAACCAGTCTTGTGAGGACTTGGACTTGCACATACAGTAAATGTGCAAATGCACGAAGCTGCAGAGAAAAAAAGCTGTTTTTTTCCCCCGGTATCTGACTCATTCCAGTAGTGTGTTATTATCAAGCTAGCTATGATGAGAAATAATAACAACCTCGTTCCGTTCATGTTTACGCTCAAGATAATGACCGCCAGCATCCCAAATGCTGTGCAGAGCGTGTAAATAATGACACACGCTTTCAAACTACCCATTGAGACGGTGTTTGTTTTTATTGTGTGTTTTGCATGTAATTTGCATTTAATTTTTAAGTTGTGTTGCTTTCATGGAAACTGGTAAATTTGGGGAAAATTTACTTCTCTGTTGTCATTATGTGACCATGTGTGAGGGTGTTTACTCAGCTAACAGAATGTGCTTTGTCATGGTTCTCTCAAGTTATGAAAAGTAGTCTTCCACTGACACTAGTAGAATGGTTGTTAAAATGTATCTGGTCTTTAATAATGTGTACAAAACAGCATTTTCCCCCAGAAATGCAACACAAGTCTTCAGATGGAAGATGCTTGTTTTACTACTTTATTCACTCGCTGTGAAAGTAAAACTTACAATGCATAGGGCTTACAGCCATGTTAAAATTAAATGTTTACAGTCACATAAGAAGCTGTTACGAAGCCTAGATTGAGAATTTTCAAGAAGGATGAAATAACATGTAGAATACCGACCCTAACAAAACAATTGCTGAAGTGTGGTACTTTATGCCTTTGAAAAAATCCTATCGGTTTTTATCGCCCTAAAGAGGAAAGGCGATTGGCAGAGACACATAAAAAACCCTATACTCACTTTTGTAGATGAAACTGGATCACCAATAATTTAAGTGAACATAGACGCATTTAGGCAGATTGCATTCCCTTCAAAATGAAAGTAACGTTAATCCTCTGCATCTTCAGAGGTTGGGGGTAAATAACAATTGCTATATTCATTATTACATCTAACTATTAAACATTTGAATTGCTTAATCGGAAACATCTTATCTTTCCCTGTAGCGGAATCGACACAATGGTGGACTGATGACAGCTCACTCAGGACGGGTCTAAGGTAAGACGGCCTAGTCAATCAACTACCGTGGGAGGGGCCTTTGCAGCTACATAATTATGGCAGGGCTCTCGGGAACAGATTGGTAAATCATATGCACGATTAGCAAATCAAGGCAATGAATTAGCGAATCAAGCATACAATTTAGCAGATAGAGGAAATTAATTAGCAAATCGAGTGAAATAAAACTGTATCAGAGCAACTTTGCAATTTTTTAGCTATGTAATTTTTGCAGAAAATGTAAGTTTTTTTATGTGATGTTTGTCATTGGCTGTGTAACACCGTTGTTACGCCCATGCCGGGCTTCACCGTCACTCCATCATGCTCACACACGTTGACTGCCCTTTGCCTGATTCAAGTTCAGCTCAGTTCAGAGTATCTCCTCCCGTTTCTTGCGGATTCCGCTCCGCCACTCTTCGCTCTTGAGTTTCAGTTTCCCGGAGATTCCAGTTTGTATTCGCCTGAGGCTGTTATTGAATTGTGGCAAGGAGCTCCGAGTTTGATTCCACTTCTTAAACCACATGGTATGGAGGTAAATCAGCACCAACATCTCAGAGACCTGTACATTATGGGGATATATTAGGGCCAAAATTCCTAACATTGATCCCTGATCCAATCCCAGGCTGCGCTGTCTGAGGGCCTCCCTGAGTTTGCACCTCAAGAGCGCCTCCTTGAATCTGCTGCGTCTCCAGTGCGCCCTCCAGCGTCTGCTGCACCTCCCGAGCGCCCTCCAGAGCCTACTGCGCTGCAAGAGCGCCCTCCAGAGCCTACTGCGCCTCCCGAGCGCCCTCCAGAGCCTACTGCGCTGCAAGAGCGCCCTCCAGAGCCTGCGGAACGTATAGTGCATTCCCTTGCACCTGAGCCTCCAGAGTGCCCCCTTGAACCCGAACTTCCAGGAAGTTCCCTAAAGCTCTCTCTACATGAACCAACCCCTTCTAAATATCCACCAGACACCACCCTTGCTGAACAATCATTCAAATCATGGCACCTAAGGGAGGGTAACCTCCCCAAGAAAATATAGCTATGTATAGCCAGTATAGCCATGATTGTAGAAAGTGTGGGTGCGAAGGGGGTTTGGGATTGGGCTCCAATATGCATTAAATTACCATGCTTTAAGTCTCCATGCCTTATGCCTCCAGAACTCTCAGATCCATCATGGCATCCAGAGACTCCAGATCTGCCATGGCCTCCTGTGACTCCAGATCCACCATGGCTGCCCAAGGCTCTTGATCCGCCATGGCCTCCCGAGGCTCCAGATCCGCCCTGGAGGCAGTCCACGGTAGTACTCCCTCATCCTGCCTTACCTGCTCTCTCCTTGTGATCTTCCAGTGTTGTCTGTCTCCAGTCTCCCAGGATCATCTCCAGTGTACTCATCCAAGTCTGTGGTGTTTGATCTTCGTCTCTGTGCTGTGTCTCCGTCTGTGAAAAGGGAAAAGGAAATCATCATTATTCAAGTCTCCACTCTCCAAAGTATCATCAGTCTTATTGCTCACCTGTTGAATTGCTCCGATCCATGTGTTGAACTCATCTGTTGTAAATAAACATTATTGTTGAGTTTACTTACCTTCAGCGTCTGTCCGCTTCATAACCCATATAGTGTTTGCACCATACAACATTCTTGTTCATTTTTACTACTCTTTAATGTTTAATTTATGTTTGAATAAATCTGTCATGTTTTACGACAGCCACCATTTAAATGTTTATTTAAAAAAAAAATTAATTGGAGTAGAAATATGATTATGTAACTGTACAGTAGCTGTGTAATTTAAGCCTTTGTATATAAATAAGTTAATTTTAAACTCACTCTCATTTATATTTTATAGAAACCATTTTGAGAAAAATTGGCTTGTGTACCTGATATATATTCCTAATAACTGTTATTGAATTCAGTTGAATTTATACATTTGTGTCAAATAACTTAAAGTGTGTTATGTTTGTTGCTGGCATTGGAATTCCAGTTGGAAATGTAATTTTGGAAAGGAAGAGACTAATGGATGAGGATTATACAGGGTCCATACACACTGCAGGATTGGTTTAGTTGACTGTGTGGAGCATTACAGGGCTTTATCGTACACATGCTGAATGTCAGTATTTTAACAGCAAATGCCCACATGATTTCACAGAATATCCCCGTTTCACACACACGCACTGTTCATTTTTCATGTCATAGAAGAGAGAGCAAGGATTTACAGTGCAAAGGGAAAGAAAATGAGTGAGAATCCGCTGCCATGGCGACTGGCCCAGCAGTATCTAATAGCAACGGGTTGCTAGGTAGCCGCTGCAGTTTCAGGAGGCTGAGTAGAATAGAGCATAATGCATGTGCTCATGGAAAATGACACAGGAGAAGATGTACAGGGATTGACATATGACCACAGAATCACTCAGCATGATTTCCTTTCATTTGATTGGCATGTTCAATTGCGATGTATTTGAACATTGTGCACTTGAGAGCAAGGTAGGACAAACTTCCAAAGAGGGAGGTTTGTTAAGGACTAAAGCTTTGGTTTGTGCTAATGCTGAAGTGCAGCCCACACACAAAATATTGTTTGTGCACCAAACGTTAACACCGCTGTGCCAGCTAGATCACTTATGAAGCTTGAATTGGCAGAAAGGGCAAAGAATCTGTTGCGTTAGCTCATGTTATTATTATGAATGTAATCTCGTTTGAATAATTTGCGAGGTATTATTAAACTACAGTTTGTAAGCGTGGCAAGCAATGAGCTGTAATTAGATCCACAGAGCAGAGAAATTAAAGAACAGTTTTGTATCTGATGCCAACCTAGCTTCCTGTGACACCGTAGTTGATTCATTTGACAGCTCATGAATGTGGGGAATGGGAATGCCTAATTAATGCAGACAAATTGATTAGTAACAGGTGAGGGAGAAGGTGTATGAGGTAATTTAACCATTGCTTTCCCTTAATGGAACAGACAGCTTGGGTGTATGTTGGTCTTCCTTTAAAATGTCAAGTTGAAGGGCAGGTTACACATTATGCATACTGAGAGGAGGAGCCTGTTTGCTGTTGGTCAGTTGTAGCATTCTGTGGTTTGATATTTCTTAATATTAATAATTCCTTTTTCATTTATTATAATTATAATTAATTATTATTATAATTATTATAATTAGTATTGACTTTTTCCCCCTAGACTACTTTGGCAGAATCATACACTTTATACAGCGTTAAAAGATTTTAAAATGTTTAAGATATTTTGTCAAAGGTTTGAAGGTGTGCAAATCCTACCACTGACGCACTCAAACAACATAAGTGCTGGGCAATGATTAATCTAAATCACATTGAAATGAGTACATACGTTTTTATGTGCATAACCTCTGTGTGTATGTGCAATGTGTGTACTTATTATGCATGTATAAATTCACACACATGTATATATGTAAGCAAAATATGTTTAAAAATTATGATA
>JAUMHQ010000071.1:3879815-3890662 GCA_032361165.1 Enteromius paludinosus
TACATACCTTCTATGTACATATCAGAGAACAATTTAAAATATTCTCTCAATGCATTCTATGGCAGCTTTAAGATGGTGATGGTGTTACTTATAATTGGAAATAATTTTTTCGAAATATCAGAATTAAATTTGCCTTGTGGATTCTATCAAGCTGGTGATCTTTCCGAAGGCATAATTATGTGCCATCGTGTTTGATTCAGTGTGAGATTGCACAATGCTATTGATTAACACATCAAATCTTGCAGAAAGTTAGTATCAGAGAGTATGAGAGCGTGAGGACTGCAATGACCCGTATGTGGCGCTGCGCTCTGAACATCACCTCTGACTCCCCGCTCCCATCTCTTACCGAGGTGGGTGTTAATTGTAGGGTCCGCTCTGATGGCAGTAATTAGCTGTTGATCAGACCTTTAGTCCTCGAACGACTACAGACTCTCGGCAGGAGGTTGAGTGCGAGTATGTGATTATTTTTAGCGCTCACACACACACACCTCCAGACATTGTTCCTCTGAGATTCACATCAGTGAAAGGGTGAACTAATAGTTCTGAGAGGAAGAGTTTCACCCACACTACCTTCATCATTCCCGTGTCCACAGATTGCTGGTGGGAGGAGAGCTGAGCTTTCAGATGGAAAGAGAAAGAAAAAGAAAAGGACAAATTACACTTTTATAGCCGTCTACCAGCATCACCACAATTACTGGTAATTCAGAGAGAGCGAGCGAGCATTGGGTTTTCATGTGTAGAAGAGTGTGGACAGTGACTAAAATAAACTCTGGAAATGATTTCTCAAATAAATATTTCTTCTGAATGCCATTTGATGTGAAAGTGCCGCCATCATGTACGACGGTAACAGGTTGTTTGAATGATGCTGTGAATTGCAGACTGAGCTTCTGTTTGTCCTTCTGTGGGTTATGCTTGAAGATCCTTTGTTAGGACAGTCACTTTTGATTATATTAATAGTACTTCTCCAGCACTTTTTAATGTAATTTTTTTTATTTATTTTTTTTTATTGAAATACTTAAATTTATATGACAATTGCAAGGTAAAGTTTATTTTAATTTAATTTTTTATTTTATTTTATGTAAAATGTAACAAAAAAAAGCAAATGGAAATGAATGTACATATTTATATTCAAACACATGGAAATTCACGATTTCTAAAAAAATAATTCTTAAATATAAAATTGCAACAAAAGTACACATTTGAAGTAATTAAAGTATAGAAAATTATTTAAGTTCAAGTATTTCAGATATGTTATGGTGTTCAATTAAATTAGTAGTTTGTGTAATTCCTAAAATTAAAATTGTAATATAAAGTATTTGTTTGATTATTTAGTTATAGTTACATTTAATTCTATTTATTGTAATGTTTTTTGTATTATTATTCATTTATTTATATTCAGGTAATTAATTTCATGTTTTATTTTTTAATTGAGCATTGTAACAATTAAATTTCATCTTTTTTATTTTTTACATTGAAATATACTTTTATTTTAATCATTTTCAGTTATTTTCATGTATTTATTTATACCATATAATTCAGGTATTACAATTTGAAATATTATTATTTACAATTTATAGTCTTGATTTAATTGAAATATACAATTTATTTATTATTATTATTAATAATAATAATAATAATGATAATAATACTGAAAATTGACATACATATATTTTCAATTGACAACCTGTATTGTAAATTGTAAACATGTATCCAAGTTTTATCAAATACTTGCAAACATCAATTTTTTTTGTTAGAATTCAGAGGTTGGTGAGACCCTGCTCATCTGTCAGTGTGATGGAGAATCTCAGTGTAGCATGAGAAGATGCTCAGTCCATGTCTGATGTGACATGACACATGTTGACTTGATTTAACATGCAGAAATACGATTATTCTAAGTCTTTCTGTTTGCATATATCCTTAATACTCTTCTATTAATCCAGCTTTGTGTGTGTGTGAGTGTGTGCGCGTGTGTTCATAATCCACTTGTGTCTATCAGACAGTCTGTCAGATTTGGTGACCTCCAGTCATTCTCTCTCTCTCTCATATCCATTTTTTCATTTGTTCTTCACCTTGTTTCAGTTTCCATGAGCATTTCTCTGACATTAGCGTAACACCATCATGAAAACCTCTGGAGTAATTGTAGATTTAATCTGCGTGTGTGTGTGAAGGTCACATGAAGGGCCGTGCATGCTGGGATTGATTGTAATCATCTATATTTTTGTCGCTGCTGTAAACGCTCATCTTCAGTCGTTTGTTCGATGGATTCTCCTTCACGCTGCGTGTTTGTTTATCCCTGCTTTTTCTTCTCCCTCTCTCCCTCCACTGTTATTCTATCCGTCTTTCTATCTGTTGACATTTCCTGTCAGGCGTATCATTATTGAGTCCCTTCAGATCACTGATTAAACTCCTCATGTCTGTTGTTTGTTTTTGCAGTTATATTTAAACTGTGCTTATTTGTTTGTTTGGTAATTTTAATGTAAAACATTTTGAAACGTCTTACAATTTATAATCTTGATGGGAGACACCGCAGGTGAATAGAGTAAAAAAAAAACTTAGTTATCACCTGATTTATTAAAACTGTATTTTCAATTCAAATGTTTTATATAATCAGGCAAACTATATATGAAGAAATCTTCAGGATGTAGACCAGTATAGAAACATAATTTGGTGTCTGCAAGTGCTGCTAAAGTGGGAATTTATGGCTCAGTGCAGGAGGACAAAATCAAATGGGGAAAATGTCCTTTACAAATATGTATTGCAATTGAAATCTTTTGACACAAATAGATAAAGTGCTATAAAAGAAGCACTTAACAGTGTCTTTTGGATGTTTTCTTTCCACTAGTCTGAAAAAACAAGCCAGATGCAGGTGCATGAAAAAAGTGTCTCTCCCCTTAATTAAATTCAAGCATTTATTAATAATAATAATAATAATAATAATAGTACTTTTTGAAAGCTTGAATAGACAAATCTTGGTGGTATTTCTATAAAATACTTTACATTTTGTGTGTTTGTAAAGTCTAGCTCATCTTTCAGTCAGTGTTGTGTTGTGTTTGTCATTCCACTTCATTATTTCTTTCATTCTCTTTGCCTGCTCTTGCTGTGTCCATGCATTTTTTCTGCTTGTTCATTGTTTTTAGTCATTCATTAGTTCATTCTTTCCTCGTTTTATCATCTCTCCCCCTCTCTTTCTCTCTGTTGTTGTTGTATGTCTTTCTCCGTCTGGTGAATCATCTCAGCTGTGGTTTCGGCTCCCAAGGACATTGAGTATTTCAGTCTTAATTGTGCACACTGGGCCCACGTCTCTTTCTGTCTCTCACACACACACACACACATGTGCGGCGGTGTATTCTTGTTCCTGTCTCAGATGCGTCAATGTGATGGTGTCCATATTGATGGTGTTGAAATGTTCTGTCTTGCTTTATAAAGCCTGTAACACATACACACACAGATACAGTTCAGAAGGATAAAGTGTGTGTGTGTGTGTGTGGGTCTTTTTTCCTTCATTTTTCAAGTCAGTCTTGTGTGGCACTGCTGTCAAAAATATAATCAGAGAGACGGAGGTGTTGGTGAGTGGAGGAGAAACTGTAGGAGGTAAAGAGAGAGAGAGAGATGGAGTGGAGAGGGAGGAAAAGCATTAGAGAGAGAGAGACAGGAGCAAGAGAAAGAAGCAGACAAAGAGAGAGACGCTTGTATGTGTTTCCAATTACCAGCCAAAGTCACCTTCTCTTTCTCTCCTGCATGTGTTTGTGTTTTTCGGCATGTATTTTTAGTGTACTAGTGAATACATGTGTTTGATTTGTTCAAGTGTGTGTGTGTGTGTGTGTGTGTGTGTGTGTGTGTGTCCTCTTGAGGAAAGATTGTAGCTCCACCCCCTCCCTGTGACCTCATTAGAGTGACCTCGTTAGAACCACGATATGGAGTGACTCTTAATTAACAGACCAATGCCTCCCTCATACACTCTTACTCAATGTCCTTTTCTTGTCCAGGACTCCGAGAAAGAGGGTGTTTGGTTCTTGAATACAGCTGAACTTAAGCTCTCTTGTGAGTGAACCATAAATAATAACCCCCAAAAAAAAGTGAAAAGGCTGCACAACGGAATCGATCACAGCCAGACAGCACTTTCAATACAAGTTCATGATGAGTGGGATTATGGACCAATGAGATTTTACTGTTATTATTCATTTTAACTCATTTAGTCTATTTTGGTGTTAAATAGAAATCCTTTGTAACATTTTAAGTGTCTTTGTCTCGTTTAATGAAGTGTGTGTGTAGATAGATTTATAATACTCTTCATATTCAAGCCCCTTGTTCTGTCATCATTACAATTGTCTCCTGTAAAAACATTTAAAAACCAAAAATTGAATAGCACATTCCTAAAATTTGAAGGTGTCCAAAACAATTTGAAGCGTTCACCTTGAAGTCAAACTCTCGCGTGTCGCTCTCAGACCCCTGAATCAAGTGTGACACACACCAAGTGTGAAAACAAGTGGCACAGAGAGAGAGTCATTACTTTTAGAGCTCTTCACTCGAGTGTGTGTGTGTGTGTGTGTGTGTGTGTGTGTGATGGTTTCTCTTCGGTTTTATGTGTTTCTGCTTCAACTCTTTCCATCTCGAGCTCTCACGTTTGACTGCTTCCGTGTGTGTGTGTGTGTGTTTAGAGTGGTTAGCTGCAGGTTTAAAGTTTTATAAAGCTGTCAGTTCTCACTGATTTTCATTTCAGCGGGTGAGTGAAGCTGACAGACGCTCTGAAGTGTGTGTGTGTGAGAGAGAGTTGTGCGTCACCCGTGTGTAACGACTCACAACACACTCAGCTCACGGACGGGCAATATGAGGTGCACAGCTGTAGTTCACACACCTTCAGCACAGTATCAGAGTCAGTGTTTGCCCATATCAGGGTCAGATCTCCCTCTCAGGAGAAACACACAGTCTCATTCGTGTTTGTGGTCTTATCTTTAAGAGTAAGAAGATACAGCCAGCCGTATTGGTATGAGGTAGCATTATTGTTTTTGTCATTTAAATTTTTTTATTCAGTTATCAGTCTAGTTAGAGCAACTAGAGAAGCACAGTCTTCATTCTTCATTAGAATCCGTTTCTATTACAACTTTTATTCGTATTTTTAAATGATATTTTCAGATTTTTCTTCATTTATAGTTTAAGCAACTGTTGTCTTTTTTTTTTACCTTTTAAATGTATATCATTTTTAGTAATTAGGTTTTAAGTTAAACTAAATAATGATGGCAAATGCTGCCTATGCAACTTTCAAGTTTTCTTTCAGCACTTTCAGTTTGGGAATTAATTTTTGTTTTAGTTAATGATGATAAACTTGAATAAAATTTAATAATTAAATCATATTTATATTAATATAATTATTTTTATAACATTTGTAAATATATTACATTTTGTATGTTTAATTTTAAACTTATAAGTAAATTATATAAATAACTAAACAAATAATCTGTTATTCTTAACGGTTATCAAACAGCAAATGCTCAAATAATCAAAGAAAAAATTAATTCACATCATTTAGTTTTTTAACATGGTCAGCCTTGAATCTATTTAAGCAGTTTGCCTAGAGTTAATTATTTAGTTTATACTCCTGTCTTGGCTTGCTATTAAAACCGATTAAACCAGCGTTGCTCCTACTACTAGTATTATTAAATGGAGGAAAAAAGGTGTAAATACCTTATTGTTATTATTTGTTAATATATAGGTTATTGATGCACAAAATGAGAATTTTGCCAGAATTTCCTCAGCATTTCTATTGTTTTTCAGCATGTTTGTCAGTTCCTAATCCTTGAAAAGAGGATCTCACATTTGATGTGTGTGTGTGTGTGAGTGAGAGCAGCTGCTGTATTTTACTTCAATCATTGATTTCCCTGTAGATCTTGGGAATATAACATCTGTCTCTCCTTTAACCTGAACTATATTGAGCAGATTAACCAGTCCTAAACTAGTTTACACACACACACACACACACACACACACACACACACACATGTGCACGACCCCAGTGAGCGTTTCTGCTGATGTTTTAAAGTATCTGATTGACACATGCTCAGATGTGCGGATGTGTGTTTGGTTAAACGTGAATAACATGTTCATGTAATAAATGACTGCATCCTTCTAGTGCTTCTAGAGGCGTGTGTGTGTGTGTGTTTGAACACGTGTACTATATGCATGCATGCATGATGTTTTCTGCGCACCCTTGGCTTGGCCTGGTCAGAAATCATGGTGGGTTTTTTTCCGCTCTGATGAGTTGACAGGGGCGAAATTAAACCTACAGCTATCGCACACACACGTTTCTGCTGATGAGCACTATCTCAGCCTTCAGAAAGAATTATTATTTAAATAGCGATAATATTTTACAGTAGTATGGTTATAAATAGGTTTCTAAGCAAGTAACGGCAGCCTTGGTGAACGCAAACTTATTTAAAATATTATATATATAAATAAATAATTAAAATGTCTAAAAATCATCAGGATATTCTATTAAAAAATCATTTGTGTTCCACATAATAAAAGGCAAATGGAACTGAAACGACATGAGAGTGAATAAATAATGACATTTTTGGCAGAAATATCCTGTTCAATCCATCATATGATACAGCGGATGTGCGTGACGGTCAGTTTAGCCAAGAAGCGCTCTTTCTCTTTTCTTTTCTCTCTAGTAGAATAGTGATATTCTTATCCTTTATGGCCAGTGAAGGAGGCCAGATCCCTCGAGGATGGACAGAGAAAGACAGAATAAGAGATAATGTGCTTCTGAAGGTTGTGTGAGTGTCTGCGGCGCTGGTGTCTTTAATTGGATGGTCCACTGTGAACTCCAGCACAGAAAGAGGTCAAACAAACCAAACCATCACAGCGAGACCCTTAGGAGCTGGCTGACGGCATGCTGGCTGTGTGTGTGAGTGCGTCTCGGACTGAGAACATCACAAAAAGCGACTGTGTGACATAGCATAAATAACCCACACTGTGACGAGATTTATTTAAAGGGACAGATCACCTAAAAGTATGACTTGCGTCGTTATGTTGTTATATGGAAAAAAGCAGCAGGAACATTCCGATAAATATCTTGTTTTGTGTTCCCTGGCATTCATTGTTTTTTAGGTTACTGTCTCTTTAAGACATTTTTGGTCGTCTCAGATTGGAAGTCTTGCGTCCGACTCTGCGTGCGCACACACTTACAGTCTCCTTTAAGTGACATTGGATTTGTGCGAGGGAGAGAGAAGCAGATATCATGTTGTTGTGGGTTTCTGTAGGGCAAACCCTGAACTGGTCTCTTGTGATTGTGTACAGTATATGAGTGTGTGCGTGTGTTTGTTGGCATTTCTGTTTGGTTTTGCTGCTTGGATCAGATGCCTGAAGTCTCGCCCAAAGCAGAGAATGAGAGACAGAGCATGTTCACAAGAACAAACACGGATACAGAGTTTGAAGATGATCTGTGTGCGTGTGTGTGTTGTTTGATATCTCTGGGCCTTTGTGTGTTTGTGTGTACACAAGAGTTGCATGCTAGTTCGGCTTTGACGTCACAGTTCTTTTATGGTCCCGGCACAGCAGGGGGAAAAACTTTTTTTATTTTATTTATTTATTTATTTTGACTGTTGTTTACTGAACAAATTGCTATTTCTTTCAATGCATTCATATAAAATAATTTTAGCGAAATATCTATCGCTCATCATATAGACTACAGGGGAGCTCTTTTGCATTAGGGCTGTAACGATACATGATATGAAACCGAAATCCACGATCCTGTGTCGCGGTGTGATAAGGGTGCATCGCGACACCCCCCGTGACTACCTTGAATTGTGCGCAGATGACATATCCCGCGTGCACGGTTTAGAAATGAGCTCGCGACTCCCGTTTCTTTGCGTGTAGATCTGTTTTCCTCTGGCGAATGTGATTTACCGTGCGCGCCAGCATCAGTGCTGCGCTCGCGTATTACTGGCATAGATTTGCCACCATAGATATGCGACCATTTTCGGTTGTCGATAACGAGGGGTTCAAGTATTTACTCCGTGTGCTCGAGACCAGTTATCTATTACCAAGCCGGGCGCAAATTGTTTTAAAAATCGTTTTTTTCTCCCACCCCTCACGTTTGATGTGTCGTTACAGTCCTAATGTTGATTATTATATGTAAATTACACATTTGCAATTTTATTTTTTTAAGAAACCTATCAGCGCATTAAATTAATGACAAGCGACAGTAAAGACTTTAATAATGTTGCAAAATAATTCTATTTCAAATAAAGGCTGTTCTTTTGAACTTTCTGTTCATTAAATAATTCAGAAAAATAAACATTTCCACAAAAATATCAAATGAAAAAAACATTTTTCTGCAACATCAATTCAGCATATAATGATTTCTGAAGGATCATGAGAGGCTAAAGACTGGATAAATGATGCTGAAAATTCAGTATTGCATCACAGGAATAAATTATATTTGACCATATATGTAGAAAAGTTATTTTAAATTGTAATAATAAATAAATTTTTGTATTAATAATATTTTCAATATTTTACATCAATTTAATGCAGAGATTTGTATTAATATGTGTAAGTTCTAAAAATTTTAATCATAATATTTCACAGTTGAACAAATCTGATGATTCTCCGATTGTCACATGGCATGTTAGATAAACAGATTATTTGCTTTATATATTAATAAAATGTTTAGTAAGTTCTTTAAATAACGCTGAAGTACAGGGACCAACATGAAGTATTAACATACTGAATGTTTATTCATTCTTATAAAGCATATTTATACTCTTCATGACCATATTCTACATCCTACACAGCACCTAAACTTAACCTCACTGTTAAGTGTTTCACACTTTAATGAGGTTTAGTGTTTAGTGAGGCAAAACTCATAGTTAATGGTTTGTTAATAACAAGCTTTATTTAAATGCTAAAAATTAAAAATTATACTCCTTCCCTCATTTAGTCACTAGAGGTCAGTGTTTTTCTCAAACGTCACGCTAGATTGTTCATTTCACACACACACAGTGACATTGATGAAGTGTAAGTTGTAGCAGCTGTTGTTTAAGAGCTGTCAGTGTGTGTAATTACATGTTGGAAATACACACTGATCTATTAACATACACACACACACAGACACTCGCATTTCTGCTGCGTTCTCACTGACCAAACAAAATCCTGTTATATAGATCTGTTATTGATGTCCTTGAATGTGTGTGTTTTAATTGTTTATTGAAATGTGTTTGTTTTTGCACAGATGTGGATCGATGTGTTTTGTTCCTCCTGTGTGTGTGTGTGACCTTCATGTTTGTGCGCACAGTCACCTCAGCATCTTATTAACTTCTCAACATCCAGTGTGTGTGTGTGTCCTGCAGGCTCCCTGGAGCTCTGAGCTGTGAAGGAGGGACAGATTGACTGAGTCATAGACCAGTTTCACTTATTACACTGGCGTGTGTGTGTGTGCGCGTGTGTGTAATTAGGTTGCTGTAATTGCTGTAGTAAATCTTGACGTGAGTCTGTGTGTGAGCGGATGGAGCGTTGATTTAAAATCATTACACTGTGTGTGTATGTGCGTTCCTAATCTATCCTCACATTCCTGGGAGTTAAAATATGATTGTGTTCAATCACTGTGTGTGTGTGTTTGTGTCTGATCAGTAATTCAGGTCGTATTGTGTTTGTGCGTCACGGCTGCAGACCCTCATGGCCAGAGAAGCCTAGGACACACACACACACACTTTTTCTCTCCTGAGGTCACTTAGTGCCAATGTCACAGTCAAGAAAATGCATTAAAATTTACATGCCAGAAACAACTTTATCTCACTTACTCTCCATCCTTTGGCAGACCGTTGAATGTAATTACACACTTTAATCGAATTAAACAAGTCTGTGTGTGAGGAAAATTTGAAATCTCATGCTAGACATTTTTTCCCATTAGTGAACTATTGTCAGTTGTTAATTGTAATAAATTCTAAATGATTTATTCTGTAATAAATCAATCTAAATGTTTAGAAGTGAAATGATGCAGTTCACAGTTGCTCCAATAGATGGCAGTATGACACCACAAATAGATTTATACAGTTATTTACAAAATAGAATGAACATTTAATGTATGCTTTCCCTTATTCATAATATATTTTTTCTGAAATATGAAAAAAAAAAACTGTATATATATATATATATATATAATTATTTTTTGTTTTCTATCCTAAGAACCAATTATTCTTTTTTTTTTTTTTTCTATAACTGGACAAGATGAGCAATATAACTAACAACTGAGTATGTGTTGTGTTTAAAAAAAAAAGTTTAAAAAATAATAATTTAATTATCTTGTTCTGACTGTTCACTATATATGTCCTATATTCTGGTTATTACAGTTTTTAAATATTCGTAATATTATATTATATTTACTGTTTTTGTATCTAACTGTACAAGATAAGCATAGTTAACTGACAACTGAGTTTCTGTATTTTTTTTGTTTGTTTGTTTTAATTAATATATATTTATTATTATAACACATTTGTATCATATATTTACCAGGGTACATAAAACATTTTAGACTACAAAAAAATATAAAATAATGGTAAATGTTGACACACTTTTTGTCTTTAGATGCTGGTAAGACAATGACATTCACAAAAGTAATTTTAATTAACATTTTTACTTTTGGTTGTTATTTTATGCAATATCTACCAATTTCATTAAATTTTTTTTTTTTACCCTGCAGTTGCACTGTTCATGCACCAGGGGAGTGCAAGTGAGCAATCTCCAAACCCCGCCCACAGTCCGTCCCCCTCTTTCTGACCCTCCCATTTCCTGTGGGTCCACCCCGCCCCCCTCACACCACACCCTGCCATCTGGCACTGAGTCACCCC
>JAUMHQ010000071.1:3990364-4011793 GCA_032361165.1 Enteromius paludinosus
GGGACACTGAAAATGTCCTCATAAAACACCTACATATTGTAATACCTATGTCATACCCATGTCATTATACAAATTTCTGTCCTCATAAACCACATAAACCCGCACACACACACACACACACACACACACACACACAAGTAGTACCTCTACTACACCAACTGACAAAAAGATTAATAGCCTTGACCTTTGTGACCTAATAATAATAATGATATCCATATGTGACCTTTTGATCTCAAAATAAAATCCGGAAGCATAAATTGTCATGCTTGAAATTCCGGTGTCAGCCTACATCCTCTGTAATGAGGAAATATGATGCTTGCACGTGACTGTCCGGTGTCATGCTATAAATGAAGCCCTGACGTATGTTTTTTTTATGGAGCGTTTTGGAATCTTCAGCACAGCTGCATCTGCCGACCACCTGACCTAGGCATCGGGTTGCGTCCCAGCGCTCCCTCGCTAGATATCTTGACTTTATCGGTGTGTTTTTAATGCCGCTAGGCCTCATCGTACCGTAGCTAACTGTAAACCGCAAAGTGTTTTCCATAGCCTTTTGTTTCCACGTTTGCATTCTTTCTGTTTGAATTGGTTGTTAGGCCGACCACTTTGTTTCCAAGTTTTTTTTACTGTAAGACTTTGATGAATTTGCTTGATGTAATCATATATAGAAAGAATGTGATGCAGTGTAATGTATTCATGTCTTTAAATGTAAAATACTGTGGTAGCTGGTCGGATCTATGTTTGACATCCCTTGTGCACTGCTGAAAATCACTCTCTCTTTCTGATGAGCAAGTAATCTCATTTATAATGACACTGGATCACTACAACATCACTTAATTTAATACAGACAACACCTTTGGCATCATATCTGTGTGCAAGTCTTTGTTTCCACTTTGCCTTTTGTCTATAGCTTATGTTGCGGTGAAGATTAAGATGGATTACAACCTCAGCACCATTCTGACTAAGATATCTGTGAGTGAAAGAAGGATTGTGGGTGTGAAATAAGAACAAGAAACAGGCAGCCTCCATTATGAGTCTTCAGGGAACTGACAACCCTTCCAAATCCCTCAGCAACACAACAACTAAACGCCCAAATGCGTTGTTTTCTCTCTTCCTTCTCCCTCTCGCACATACTCTTCCATCACATAAAATCTTCCTCTATCCATGCCCTCCCATTTTGTTCCTCTCTTTCTTTAGTTGTCTTTCTGACATTATAAGGCATAAAATTCAATAGTAGCAAAAAGAAGCAATGTTATTAAGTTAATTTACTATTTAATTTACAGGTTTCAAAACAGTCACATTAACGTTCAAAACTAGTCAGGACTGTATTGATTTGTAAGACAGTAGAGGGCAAACGTTTAACATCCTCCCTTTCAGTATCTGCCAGGGGGGTGAACACTTCTGAACAGAATGGAGATGTGTACATTTTTCGTATTATGCCTAAATAGCATATTTCCATTTAGTACTGCCCTTCAGACTAAGCAACAGAAGACTATTTTCCAGAAGATGCAACAGTTGCTTTACTGTTTTAAAAACTGGGAGTAGCTTGTATCTTTGCAAAGTACAGCTTAAGAGTAATTTAATTTCCCAATACATTTACACAGACTACATCCTCCTCTGCATATCTCCATCTTGTCTTGACCTTTCGTGAAATGCATTGCATGGACAAACACACACGTCTAGCTAGCAGATAATGGAACAGGTTTAATAAGCTGCATGACAAGGGCATGATTATTATGGCCAGTGAAAGATCTACGCAATAAAAAGATGATGGGGGAGAAAATCGAATTGTCTCATCATTAAGAAAACAACATGAGCATGCCGACCCCCTCCCATCAACTCTCTATATCTCTCTGTATCACTCTCCTTTCTCAAGGAGGAGTGGAGAACCATGTTACATAATGCTGAAGAGGAGATGAGGAAGGGCAGTCTGAGGATGAAACATGAGCCAAACTCCAACGCTAAACTCCTGAAGGAGCAGATTTCTGATCAACACAGCAGAGCCAAGGAATTATGGGTTTGTTTAGCTGAGACCACACTGCTTTTGAAGCAGTATGTGTGTGTGTGTGTGTGTGTGTGTGTGTGTAACAGCAGATGATAGCAGATTTGTGTTCACGCTTTCGCTGCATGAAGCACAGGAAATTGGCTGATTTCACATACAACAGCTAGTCTGAAATGTTTAATCTATAATATGAAATAGGTTTAGATTATAATACATCTTTGGTAGCTGTCTATTTCACAGTTCACAATTTCTTACTGACGGTCTGTGTATGTGAACTGCATGATTTCTCATTAAATATTTAACAGGAATTATATTAACTTTGATTTACCTTTGTGTGTGTGAATAATACAGCACGCGTAGGCATAAAATATCAAGTAGACATGTGGTACTGATTGTGTAGAATGTATATAATCACACTGTAGGTTGTGTTTGTGTGTCGCACACCTTGGTACGTCAGGCTCTAGTAATCCTGATAAAATATGTGCCAGATGGCACCGCAAGCTTTCTCATGAGCCTGCCAAGACAGCAGTGCATGTGTGTTGAGGACAGTTCTGCTCTCTGTAATAGCTGCATATTTTGAGAATAAGGCTGCAATTCTATATTTAAATAACCCTGTTTTATTGGGAAGAATACAAAAACATCAATGCACAAGTAATGCATAAATAAACAAATCTCAACCTCATTTAAAAAGTGCATAAACCTAAACAACATCAACAACAAAAAGATATGAAGACAAACACTGGCACAGAAAGAGAGGGGTTGTCTTGAGTTCACCGTTTTGAGCTGACTAAAGCCCCTGGCGTGTTCTGGAACATTCCACTAGACCTACATCACACAATCTCACACAGCCTTTCCTCTGTGTCACCGATGGACTAAAGTGAGTGACAAAATCATATTGTTTTTATTCAAACTGCTTCCGTATTATTATTATTATTACATATTAGAGCTGTCAGTTTGTGAGCATGAACATACATTGTATTGTGCAAGTGTTTCTGTGCGCCATATGGCATTGTAGCTGAAACGAGAGCCTGTGGGCTGTGCAGGTTGGCCCACCTGTAGAGATGATCTTTAAACAGACAGAACAGGATAGGTCACACTCATCCACCCATTAATTTATCTCTCCATTCATCCATCTTTAAACAACCTGCTATAACAGAACAATCACATTCACAGCAGAAATTTTTTCTTCTTCTTTCAATTCATATAGCTTTATTGAGAAGACAAAACTCAAATTTTCTCATCCATCTGTCGCCATTTCACCAGTCCTCATCCCTTTACACTTCTTTCTTGCCCTTACACGCACATCTTTATCTTGTATATTTAATATGACGTTTTGTTAACTCTCACATTCAGCCACACCTCTCCTTTCTTTCTCTCTCTCTCCATTTTGCATTTCTCCCTTACTTGTTTCTCTCTCACCCTCCCTCTACTCTTCCAGCACCCTGTTCGTGGTATGAATGGTTGCCGTGGAAACTGCCTCCTCCAGTGAAATCTGGCTGTGGCAGAGACACTGATGGAAACTAATACAGAACGCTCTCTCTCTCTCTCCAATGGTCAAATACTTCTCTCCCCTAGCAACAGAGGCAGTCACAGCCCCCTCCTCTCTGCATTTCTGTTTTCTCTTCTTTCACTCTCCCCCTCAGTCACCTTTTTTCCCCTCATTGTCACTCTCTCAATCTCTCCTTCCCTTAGGCTGTCTACCTGCCCTCTGTCACACTGGTTCACTCTAACATTTTACCGCATTTCAGAGAAAAAACTGGAACAAAAAATGTGACAAAAAAAAAAAAAGAGTTAGACCGAAAATGAGACACACAGCTTCATCCTATTTTCATTACTTTAATTCTGTAGATCTACGCTTTGGTAGTTTTTCCCATCTGTTTCACACTGCAAAGAGACAGAGAGAGAGAGAAAGAGACAGGGGCGTTGGTTTCTACAGTATTTTGCACGCCAGAGCTCAAAAAGCAGCTCATAAAAATGCAGAACATAAAACAAACCAGCACTGCTTTACACCTCAGCAGACCTAGTATACACAATCAGACTGATGGTGGTGTCTGATTCATGTATGTTTTTATTCACCTTATGCTGTTTTAAAAGTTTGGTTCAGCCGAAAATCAACATGCCATAATTTACTAATCAAGCTCTCGGTTATGCTCCAAATCTCAGCAAACAATACAAATGGTTATTTTGGTTCTTACACTATTTCATAAATCTCACATATATTATTTTTTTTAAACCACTTTAATGTAATTTAATTTAAAATGAATTGTGTACATTCTAAGATTTTATCATTCTCTGCCATTTTTTTATTTTATAATTTTTTTTTATTAATAGGCATTTCATCATATTTGTTTCTAATCATCTATAGTTTTTATGTTTCACATGACTGATAAACATTCTTGAACAGGCCTGAACCCGAGGAATGCAAAACTGCAGCAGTTAGAATGGTTTCATGAAACAACCTCAATTAAAGGGAGTTTTACCATACACAGACATCACAAACCCAATCATAAGGGTCAGTTCTTCAAAATCGAGATTAATACACAATCTGAGAGCTGAATAAATAACCCTTCCATTGATGTATGGTTTTCTTGAAAATATGGAATTTATATGCAATAAAAAAAAAATAGAAGTTGTCCAAATGAAGTTCTTCGCAATGCATATCACTAATCAAAAATTAAGTTTTAATACATTTGACATAGGACATTTACAAAATATCTTCATGGAGCATGATCTTTATTTAATATGATTTTTGGCATAAATAAAAATCAATAATTCTGACTTGTGTATTTTTTGCTATTCTTACAACTATACCCGTGCTACTTAAGATGGGTTTTTTTGGGCCAGGGTCACATATACGAAAATAATAGTATGGAATAATTTATTTTACGAGCTTAATATAAGATTGGTACATTTCTGCTTTGTGTTTTATGGAAGAAAAATGGTATGGAACAAAGTGAAACACCAATATGTTAAATAATATAGAATTTTCCATTTTTGGCTAAAATAATGTGTTAAAAAGCTAAGCAGCATCTCAGACTTGGCAGGTTGTGAAAGATTAGTAAATGAGACAGATAAACAGTGAATAAGAGAATGAAAGAAAGAGAAAAAAAAGAGAGAGCGAAAATCTAAAGAGGCTTATTTCATTCATTTCCAGTCTTTGCATTTGCAGTCATCATCAGAGACTTAATTAGAACAAATTGCTCTTTCATCACCCGAGTAATTGCGCCCGTTTTGTCCTCCCTCCCTCCTTCTCTCCCTTTCATCTTATTGAAACTAAATTACTTTCATTATTTCGAACACCTCCAGAAGTCATCATCATTGCATCCAAGAGGGTTGAGCATCGACCTAGACATCTGTGACCCTCAAGCGGAATTAATTAGGAAATTATGTTTCATTAATTGTATCCAGGTTCCTACCTAAGATCTTGTGACCCAGGAAATGATCCCAGACAAAATGATAGAGAAGATTATTGCTGCCTTCATATCATGTACATCATACGCCACCACAAGGGTCTGTTTTATTGTTATTTAAAACTGTGTAACCAGATGTTAATGTTCTACAATACACCGCATCAATATTATATGGCTACAAACACAAACCTATAGCATGACACAGTTTGTTATTCTAAGCATGTTTTTGATTCTGACTTGAAAGGTATTTTATCTTAATATGTTTTGCCCTGATGGTTGTGGTGATCCATTTATGGCCGCTTTAGAGTGTGTGCAGACATCTCTGAATAATAACCAGACTCTATCTTCTTCAGAAAGACAGGTGATTCTTCAATCATTTGGTGTGTGAGAAAGAGACTAGATGGACAAAACAAGAATGCAATCTAATATTGTGGATTAATTATCATGAGCGGACATCTCCACAGCGAGTGAGACAGAATGTGTGCGTGTTTGTGTTGAAACGCTCTGAGCTGACCGTTATTAATATTCATCTCCTAATCGAGTCATCGCTCTGTGCTTTCGCCACGCTCTCTCGGCCGCTGCTTTGTACTGAGCTTCTCTTTCTTGCCTTTGCAGATAACCTCCACATCCCCTCCGACTGTGTCATTTCCTCTTTCAGCTGATAAACTGGATTTATGCCTGATCTGGTCAGAGCTGTGGAAATCGGTGTCACTCTCTTCTTCATCACTTAGCTGTGATAGGGCACCTGAGCGAGCTAAACGCATATAATCCAACATTAAAACCAGGGGATCCCACTGTGATCAGACAGTGGGAAAATCTAGCAGTTTTAAAGGAACAGTTCACCCTAAAACTGTGCATCTTTTACTCACCCTAGTGTTGTTACAGCTTTATTTACTGTAAATGTCTTTATTCCATGAAATACAAAATAAGACATGAAGCATTAAACTGACTTAAAATGTCATATTTACTGCACAGTCAAAGCGGAGCGAGATTTGTATGACCAAGCTCCAAAAACAGAAAAAAGTGCAATAATAGCTATCTACCATTTATTTCCAAGGACACCAGATTTATTCCTATAAATCCCCCAAATAATGTTATTAATTACAAATCATTTTCCCCTCAAGTCCAACATAGGGTAGAGCTAATTTTTTGTGTGGGCTGCTTCCATTATGAATTCATATTTACTGTTACTCAACATAGCACAAAAAAGGCAGACTGTGGTATTGTTCATTTATTGCATTGGTTTATGTGGTTCCTGAGTTGCTCCCTGAACTACTCAGCTAGGTTTCCTAAAGAAGCCTCATGTAGGTCATATTCCTTATATCCTGCATGACTGCAGCAGCTCGGCTCAGCAAAAGAGGCCAACGCATAGGAGACTGCAGGGAAAGAAGCATGCAAGTGAAAGAATGATGTGAGACAGAAAAGAAGAGAGTGATATCAGCACAGGGGTTGATAGAGTGATAGATGTCCTGAGGGGTAATATCAGTGAAACTGTGAAAGACAGTGTTAGAGTCCTGCCAGGACACTCAGAGGAAAATTGTATTGCTCAGTGGTTGCTCTAGATCTGAAGACTTAATAATTGAGTTATGTTCGGTACCAACATAAACTATGCTCTTAATAATAAAGGTGCTTAAAAGGTTCTTCACAGTGATGCCACAGAGGAATGATTTTTGGTTTCACAAAGAACCATTCAGTCAGAGGTTCTTAAAAAACCATCTGTGTCTTAACTTTGGATAAGTCTTCCGCCACAAATAACCTTTTGTAAAACATAAAGCTTCTTCAGATGTTAAAAAGGTTCTTTATGGAACATTTAGACAAAAGAAAGATCTCTATGGCATCAGGAAACACTTTTATTTTAAAGAGTGTTAGATGTTTCTCAATCAAAAAAGCAAAAAAACAAAAAACATATATATATATATATATATATATATTTACACACACATATACATGTGCTCAGATCATCAGGCATTTCAGTTTAGTTCAGTCTCTTCTCAAGACATAACTCAAGAAAAAAAAACAGAAGCATTTGAGAAATAAACAACTATATTTGATATCAGTCTAATTAGAGAAACAACTAAGAAATTAAAGAATTTCTTCAAGAGTGTATCTGCCATAGAGAGTTTAGAATCTCTTACCTGGAGCGCTGGAGACGGTGGGCCAGTTCTGAACCAGAACTCCTTGAGCACCCTGCATAACGGATGACTCCTCCATATGGACCGAACTATACACAAACAAAGGAGAAAGTTTTAAAATCCTGCTCTATTTGTGAGTTTCCTATATAAAAAACTAAGATATTCTTTACAGTTATTTTTTTCATACTTAAATTGTCTCTCCACTCTATGAGGCAATATTTGTCTGTAGATTATGTCCTAGATTTGAAAGGACTATGTGTGGCACGAAAGTAGGGTTTATGTTTGACCTGGGCTGAATGATTGAGCATGGTTATATGCAGGTCTTCTGTGAGAATTGGAATATAGAAGCTTGGATTAGAGATTAAGGATTAGGCCATGCTCCTCTCTGCAGTCACACTACCTCTGAGATTAAAGCTTACACTCCTGTGCAAATTTCAAACCAAAGATTTGTTTCTCACAAACAAACACAGCTATCAGAGTAATTTGTGCAGTTGATCATCCTGCTTCAGTTGGAAATATGCCATATTAATTTAAATGTGTTGCAAACTCTATACTATATATAAAACTTTAGTTTGTGTCTGCATCTGGAAAAAAATCTTAAAAATCGCCAGTGGCAGAAAATCAGATCAAGCAGGAGATTTCTGTTACTCTTAGAAAAGGGTGTTATCACTTCATATGCTCTCTTGCTATGTGTGCAGCTGCAAGTGTGTTAAGAAAGGATTAGCTCACTGTGGCACTGATTCACTCCCAAAAACATCACAACATCCACATCATTTCAACGGTTTCGGCAAACCATCACAATAGACAATCTATATATATATATTTTGGTCATTCTACATTATACAAGATAAAAATGGAACACTGATATTAATAAACAAGTTTGTTATGAACACTAAGCTTATAATTTTCAACTTCATAAAATGGTAAGAAAAAAAAAATTTGCATTTATTTGACCAAATACAGCAAAAACAATATGATCATAATTTTTGTGGAAACTTGTCATTTTCTTCTGGATTACTTGATTTAATAAAAAATTTTCTTGATTTAAAAAAAAAAAAAAAAGATGTATATATATATACGTATATGTATATGTATATATATATTGGCACATTTGTACAACAACTTTTGAACAATATAATGTTGCATGTTGTATAGTGTATATCATTTTCATATATATATATATACACACATGTATGTAAATATCAGGTAAAACCCCATCCAAAATGATTGAAAAACAGAAAGAATGCAGAACAGAGCGTGGCTGGCAAACCACCATTTTATTTGCCCCCTCTCTCTCCTTCTCTGATGAATGTTTGCAGTCCAAGGTCAGGCGGTTACTGCTGCTATTACATGCTCTGTGTGTGTGTGTGTGTGTATGGAAGCCATTTTAAAGAGCTGTGAAGCAGCAGTCAGTAAGGCTAATACATTATTAATGAGAAACACTGGACCCAATACATGATCCTCAGCTAATGTTCAAACATCCTCCTCCTTGCTTTCTGTCTGCCTCTTCTTCCCCTGCTCATTTCTGCCTACATATCAATATCATGTGCTTTCTTCACGGATCCTTTCTCTGTTTAACATGTGAAAAGCTATTTTTGCATAAACCTGTTTGCCTTTGGTGTAAATAACAAAATAAAAATAAGAGAATAGTTATAAAACAACGGTAATGTTTGCGCTTGCAAATCTTACTCTGATGGTCTTTAACACAATGCTATGAGGGTATTGCAAATTAAATAATTCTGCTCTCTGGATAAGGTTTGGATCCCTATAAATATTGTCCTTATGTATTATTAAAGTAACAGCAGCAAGTCATGTCACAAACTATTTAGCATGTGAAAATATTAATACTTGAGATTTGTTTAAATTCTAATCTGGAAAAAAAAAAAAAGAGCAATAGTAAATAATAAGAAGCAGCCAATGACTTTACAAAGAAACCACCAATGAAAGCCTTATAAATTTGCCTTAGGACTGAAAAAGCAAGAGCATCATAAATGTGAAATACATTTTTGCAGCGGTTTCTCTAAGCACATAAATTGTGAGACAGGAATCTGATTTAATGCATGAGAATGATTTGCTTGGCTACATTAGCTCTCATTAAACCTTGGTGTAATTAGGAGGGAACCAGTGTATCACTAATGAAGATCGGGGGTCATTCAGTCACACACACATAGCCCTGGCATATGTGAACATGCTGCCCAGTCTGTTGTCTGCAATGTCCTTCGTTGCCATCGTTTTGCCGACATGGCTGCAGGCAATACTTCAATCGCCGCATGTGACCTACTTCTGCTTCCACGAAAATTGTCGCTGTACAGCTGTGCTGGTCATTCAGTGACTGCTACATCTATATCAGAACATTGGTTTACTCACAATGAGTGGTGGTTAACTATATGTTACCCAGCGTGCTCCAGGGGGTTTATGGGTAATACAATGTTGGTGCACATGAGTTTCCATGTTCATATCAACATAAGTTTTTTTTTATAGGGAACTACGTCCAGTCTTGTAATATGTCTTTCTTGCCTACCTTTGACCAGATTCACCCATTCAAAAGGAGTCATTTAAATAATATATATATGTAGTAGTTTTCCTATGGCCAACATATAGGCCAATTTTTATTAATGCATATTTTGTGTCAATCAACTTTGGAACATCTGTCTTTCTATTTATCTATCAATTAATTAGTTAATTAAATTATAATCAAATAATTTATCTATTTATTCCTTTAAAGTATTCAGCAGATGACAACAAAAAAGGCAACAGATCCATTTAAGTCTTACCTCTGCATTCCTGCTCTGAGGGACGCTGAGTATCTCCAGTCTGCACCGGGAGCTTTAGGCTGAGAAAGACAAAGACAAAAAAAGAGAGAAAAAGAGATGACAGTAAGCACTGGGGTGGATCAAAAAACCAATATCATCTCATTAATTAATCATGCTGGAGAGTAGTCATATGGTCCGCAGGCTTTTGAGGAAAGGGTTAGAGTCGGGTCAAGATTTCATTCATATCTTTTAACATACACATTTTTACCCTCACACAGACACACAAACATTAATGCCAATCATCCAAAACAAGATTTCAACAAACCATTCAAACAAATGGGATGAGTCAGGGTCATAAAAGCCTAAAGGAGCAGTAACAGGGCAATCAGTTTGAACGAGTCTCCTCAGGGAGAAGGAATCTGATGCATATAGTTAAAAATGCACAAGGTGACTGAATGTCATGAATCCTTTCAAGAACATGTCTAGGTCATATTTCATTCCAAAATCAAAAGAACAGAAACAAGACACTGCATCTTGCTTAAAAGGAAACGAAGCTTATTTTTGGTACCATAAAGACTTATGGACATTATTGTCAGCAATGAGATTACGGAGGAAATGCTTCCTTGTCATTAAATGTCCCAAATCAAAAAACATGTTTAGGTCCTAAAACAGAAATTCACTCTCCATAAAAGCATAAAATGTATAATTGAATAAGTGCAAAATGTAAAATAGATGACATTTTCTTTTTGCAAACTTTGAATATAAAATACTAAAATCACAATCATTCATTTACAAGGCATCAGCTTGTTTTATGCAGCACAGATTTTCAAGACTATCAAATTTTATATACAAAAAGGCAGACATGGCATCTGGGTTCCTTACCCACCCTTTTGTCACCCATTTTCCCTATCACAAACATCTCCTGGAGGACATTTATCAATGTGAAATCCAATTCAAAATGTAATCAGCAGGGCCTGCTTTTCCTCCACACAACACACAAACACACATCCATCATACAACCCTGCAAAACACTACTACACACACCAGCTAGCAGTCATGCACAAAAACATCACATACGGACACTAATGTTCAACCTAGCATGAACCTTTCAGCAATGCACCAAGGTTGGAATTAAAATAAATAAAATAAATGCAACAACAAATGTATGTAACCATCAGATACACTAACTGTTTATAGTAAATTAAAATGTGCAGGAGTAAGCCTTTTGAAAAATTCTTGGGTTAAATCCTTTAACGAAATTAAAGCGGTAACAGTGAGGGTTGCTGAGCAAAGAAACTGGTGATCTGTTTCTATTCACCTCACATATCTTTGATTTATTACTGTGTGTGAACCAGATAATGAGTTCAGTCTGATCTCGTCTCAGCAGTGGTCCCTTACTCTTCCTTTCCTAATATTCTCTCTCTTTCTCTCTCTCAGTTCCCTTCTGAGTGGACACACCTCACCTAGAAACAGCATTCGCACCTCTGCACCAACCAATCACAATCCTTCCGTCCTTTTCTTCCCAAACTGAACCAGCCAATCAGCCAGCAGAAACACAGAGCTCAGCTCCACAGCCACTTAATCACACACAGGGAGAACAAACATGACTGACATTTAATGAGAACAGTTGAAATAAGCCAGTAATTACTTCACAAATAAGAGGCGCTCGCACAGAGAAACGATTTTTCACAGCCGGTAATACTTGAAGCACTCACAACCCAAACAACAACACAATATCAATGCACTCAGTTTGTAAAGATGATCTCTGGTGAACTAACAGAGCAGATAGGGAAGGCTTCATTTGTAATAAATCATGCTAAGGCTCTGATGTAAAGACTTGCTTATCTATCTATCTATCTATCTATCTATCTATCTATCTATCTATCTATCTATCCATCCATCTATATCAGATAACCAATCATGATAACCTGTGTTGAAGGCTTAAAGATCTATCAATTGGTTTTGGTGGATGATGTCCAGCAAGAAGCTGTGTAACTAAACTGAAGCTAGACTGCAAAGTCTCTCTATAGAGATTTAAGTGTGGGTACAGAGAAACTGGAGTGTTGTTCACACCTCTAAATATAAACACACCCAGCTGTCCTGAAACGGCGCACTGCAGAACAGGCTGGAGAGAGGGAGGGCGAGAGAACAAGAGAGAGAGAGCGAAAGAGTGGAGAAAAACAGAGCTGCGAGGCTGATGCCAAGATAACTGAACCCTGATGAGGCCACTTTCTGAGGAAACGAACTCATGAGAATCAACATCTGAACTCTTTCTCATGAGGTTAACATTCTAAACAGTTCACTGTTGATCTACAACATCTGTTTCCTTCACTTACTCTGTCGGTCTTATTATACAACTGGATATTAAAATGAGGGTAGTAAGTGTCAGGAAATCTATAATCACTGTGTAGTACTCATTACCAGGTAAATGCTACTAAATTTTAATGCATTGCAAATTCTTATGCCAATAAATTCATATTCTTATTGGATGTTTTATAGCATGACCAGTGTTGAAAAAAATTGCCTGGTGAATAAATTGTCATGTTTAAATACTTCCGAATTACTCTGAAATAATTTTGAAGTGAAGGTATATGTTACCGTAAATCTGTGTCCAGTGTTCAGAACATATTAGATTTCAGGTTAGATAGAGAAGGTGGGATACTAGATGGATGCAGCAGGTTGGATTTCCAGATTTCTGACTTACTACTTGACTTGCTAAGCTGTTATGCAGTAATTGTAGAGGACTAGACAAAACTACTATCAAATTAAATAGCAAGCATGGGCAAATAAAATAATATTAGTCATAACCTCTGGCTAATTATTTGACTGGTGAGTTTGCAACTGTAATATCTGTGTTAATGACATTGCAAGACTTTGAGCAACATAGGCCTGGTTACACAGACAGGGTTTAGGTCAAACCAGGATTAAGGCAATAGTTCAATTAAGACATTTAAGTAGTTTTCATAAACATGCCTTAGAAAAAACCCAAAAACAATACTGGTGCGCATCTTGAGACAAAACATTGCCACAGACATATTTTAAGATCAGCTAGTGCAAGTTTCTTTTAGTTAAAACAGCTCTGATTTATCAGCTACATTTTAGTCTGGGATTAGGCCTAAATATTGTTTGTGAAACTGAGGGATAGATTCCTAATGGACAAGTAAAGAGTTCAATAGAATGATCAAACCTAAATTTGATTATTGAAAACCGACGTGTAAAATAAAATTAAAGGTTAAAGACAGTAACACAGGGATCCTTTCTGCAATCCTTCTGCATGAAATGCAATTTGATGACAGCTGCAAACAAGTGGAAAGAGAGTCTGATAGCCTAAATCATCATAACTGCACACGCACACATTCTGCAGTTCACACTGAAGGTTGCTGCTGTGAATTAATGAGGCACAAAAAGAAAATGCTCCAATATAACAGGATCCATTACTGAGCCCCGCTGTACACCAAGAAAAACACCTGTTCTTTCCACTGCTGAAACAGGCCTGTAGCAGTACTGCAAAATGTCAGCAATACCACTAGAAAGCTTCACTAAACTATATATATATATATATATATATATATATATATAACATTTTTATGTTTTGAGTCAAAAATATATTTAGAGTATGTTTTACTTGTGTCTCCTTGTAATAAATTTACTTGCAATTTCTGTGTTCACTCTTTTCACACCAATTTTGTATGTGAGTGTGTGTATTTGGAATCAAAACAACAACAACAACAACAACAAAATATTGGGGCTACTCCTAAATCATCTACACATCTTAGGGTGAAAAGGTTCCACATTGTTGAAGAGAAGAGGATTTCTCCCCTCTTTATGTATGGATGAGGCAGATAGATGGATGAGTCACTAAATGGATGCTATAACAGTGTGGGCACTGCACACACCTGTATTGCCGTAGCGTCGGGCATGCTCAGTCTGCGCACAAACTGTCCGCTCTGTCCTGTGAAGAAACGATCTGCCCCTGAGCCCCAAGTCCCACTCATCGGCCGGCCCGTATTGTAGAACATAAAAGTGTCACTTCCTGAGGTGGCGGTTAGGCAGGTCTTATAGCAATATGTTTTGGTTAAAGAGCCATTTCCTCGGACCTCAATATAGTGTGGCTCCACTTTTAGGTCTCTCCGCATTACCGCAGACTGTTGCTGGACTGTGACCCCCCCAGCAGCTCCCCCACCTCCACCTGCGGCTCCACCTCCTCCACCACCTACAGCCCCACCACCACTGCCCCCACAGTCCTTGGGTGCCTTCTTCATTGTGTTCTTCTTTTTCTTCTTGGACCCACAGCAAGGTGAGCAGGAACAAGCATCAGGTTGGCTGCAGTAGGCATGGCAGCGAACAATTGCTAGAACAAAGATGGTGAGCAAGAAAACAAAGGTGGTTGCACTCAGGGCAATGATAAGATAGAGGGTTACATGGGAGAATATCATTGTGCCGTGTGGCCTGATCATGCGTTTTGGGTCTGGGGCCACTTTGGGTGGGAGCTCCATAACGGCAACGTTGATCGTTGTAGATGCAGAGCGAGGAGGCAATCCATGATCTCGTACAAGCACCGTGAGGCTAAAGACTGTAGAATTGTCCTCATTTACTCGCCGTGTTGTGCGGATTTCACCTGTGTACTCGTGCACTTTAAACAAGTCCAATTCTGGCGGGTGATGGAGGCTGTATAGCAACCAGGCATTTTCTCCAGCATCCAAGTCCCAAGCCAGGACACGTGAAACAAGGACTCCTGCCTCTGAGTTACGCAAAATAGTATCTGTGGAGAGTGAGCCATTTGCCGCTGGGCGAGCAAATTGCGGGCTGTGGTCGTTGGAATCCATGATGTAAATATAAACAGTTGCCACTCTGCTCAAAGGTGGCACACCGTTGTCTTGAGCTTTAACCTGGAAATGAAACTCACGCAACTTCTCAAAGTCAAACGATCGGAGTGCATACACCTCACCTGAGGCAGGTTTGACAGAAACATATGAAGACACTGAAATACCATGGTTGTTGTCATTTAGGACTGTGTATGTGATGCGAGCGTTCTCACTGGCATCGGGATCTGTTGCCTTGACAACGCACAAAGGTGCACTGGGTGCATTGTTTTCAGAGACATAAACAGTGTATGAAGTCTGTTTAAAACGAGGTGGGTTGTCGTTTACATCTGCCACTTCTACTCGTACCGTCATTGACGATGAAAGAGGTGGCATTCCACCATCTGTGGCTGTGACGGTGACGTTGTATGATGCTATTGTCTCCCGGTCCAGGAAGGCAGAGGTAACAATGGTGTAGTGGTTTCGGAATGATTTGATTTTAAAAGGTAGATTTGGGGGGATGATGTCCAAGCTGACTTGCTTGTTTTGCCCAGAGTCTTTGTCATTTATGCTTATTAAAGCCACCACAGTGTCTGCACGAGCGTCCTCCCGAACTGGACTGGAGAGAGAGGAGAGCACAATCTCAGGAGGGTTATCATTCACATCCAGCACCTCCACCACCACTTTACAGTGCACTGCTACAGCCCCTTGGCCTCTGTCTGCTGCCTGGATATACATCTCATAGCTGTTGGTTTCTTCATAGTCCACATTGCTTTTAACTCTGATTTCTCCACTGTCTGTGTCTACGGAAAACACCTGTCTCACTCTATCTGGCGTGTAAGAGCTAAATGAGTAATACACCTCCCCGTTGGAGCCCTCATCTCTATCTGTGGCGTTTAATTTAATCACCAGCGCACCAACAGGAGAGTTTTCCCGCAGTTTCACTTTGTATACTGAACTGCCGAAGACTGGCACGTTGTCATTGGTATCCAAGACGCGCACGTTGATTTTGGCTGTGCCTGAGCGCGGAGGAGATCCGCCGTCAGTAGCAGTGATTAGAAACTGGTGTGACTGCAAAAGCTCACGGTCGAAAGGCTTTTTCAGCACGAGCTCTATGTGTTTTCCGTCCGCAGGTGGTTTGGTTGAATCGAGCGCCAGGTGTTCGTTTGAGGTGAGGCGATAATGGCGCACGGAATTTGAGGCGTCGTCAGAATCCTGCGCGCCCTCAATGGAAAACCGCGCGCCTGGCTGTGCGCCCTCGGAGATCTCCAACTGGTACTCGTCTCGCGGGAAAAGCGGCGAGTTGTCATTTGCATCCAAAATCTCAACATCCACGTTGTGCTGTTCAAATGGGTTTTCTAGCACCACGTCGAGACTAAGCGTGCAGGTGCCGCTGAATTCACAGAGCGTTTCGCGGTCAATCCGGTCGCTTATAACAAGCTTACCAGTTTTGTGGTTGATGCTGAAGTATCGCCTCGCACTGTCAGAGCTGATTCTGATCCGACGAGCCGAAAGCTTTCGCAGATCCAGCCCGAGATCCCGAACAAGATCACCAACGACAGTACCGCTCTCCAGCTCCTCCTGAATGCTGTAGCGAATTTGTGCATTTGTAAGGACACTTAGTAAAACAATGAAGAAACATAAACAAAGAGGCACGTTCTTTTTTATGCAGCTACATCGCCCTGCAACAGCCATCGCAAGCTGGCAACATCCACAGACGGATTAAAAACCGCTTTCCGCCTTGACAGCTCCCCGCGCAACCGCTCCAAACCACGGCATCCAAAAAACGGGCGGACTATGTGCAGGATGACCAAAGCCTCCGCTGCGCTGCCTTTTTAAACAGACAATTTCCTGCTTCATCCATGTTCTCTCTTTTGTTTGCGCCCCAGCTCTTTTTCTTCTCTCCTCTCCGCGAAGCTGACTCTTGTTTCCCCTCACAAGGGTGCTGCCTATCGCTCCCCCTCTCTCTCCTGTCCCCCTCCCTTACCCTGTGTTGTACAGGCGGGGGATGGGAGCAACGCGCTCTAACCAGCGCAGCTCACTGCATTTCAGCACCTCCGAACAAAAACACCGACAAGCCTATTAACAACCATATGCGCCACGAAGAATAAAAAAACACAAGTATAGTTAGAAAATGACGCTTTCTCTCGCCTTTTACAACATTCACCTTTTTTTTAAAACATTCTCATTAATATCGATTTAAAACACGTACGGCTGCGTTCAATCACAGAGACTGTGCCACCGCCCTTTTTTCATTGTCTCCTCTTCTCAGCGCACAGCTAAGGTGACTAAATGGGATTCTATACAGACAATTGCTCACATTAAATGACATTCCACATACACAGAGACGACGAATTATATTTTATCACAACAACATATTAATGATGAACATATACATTTGATTTGCAATGTCCTGACTAGTTTGTTGTCGCCTTTTATTTCAAAAAGCCATCTCACGTCTCACTGTCTGTGCATCGATACTGCTGACAGCCTTTAAAGCTAGCCGTCAGCATTTACTCGCTGGCCACTCACTCGCTCGTTCCTACTGTCCCCAAAACTGACAGATTAAATTGTCACCGATTACAAATGGAGCATCTCTGACTGCTTTGCCTCCCTCCCACATTTCCTTCCCCTCTCTCTCATCTTTTGCTTTTACCATGGGGCTCATGCACTGGTTCATTTTTGTATGTACAAAACGTTCTGATGCAAGCCAGCATAATGACACCTTCCTCTTCTGTACCTGTGAACATGAAAAAAGTGCACACATGCGCTACGTGCAATTTAGCCATATTGTCCCAATTGAAAACCAACAGAAAAACAAAAAACAGAGGAATATACAAAAAAAATGAAAGCAAACGAAAAACAAAGTGATTCATCCAAACGATGCCATTCGAGCGAGAACAAAAAATAATAAAGAAAACAGAAAATTGCATTAATATATATATATGTAAAATTAGGGATGCTCACGGTAAAGACGATGGTTCAACATTTTGAGCCACAGGACGCCGCTTATTCTCCAAACGCAGGCTTTTTTAAGTGTATGCACGGTTTGTAAATGTGAGTGGAGATACGAAGACAGTGGCTGTTTTCTACGCAAGCAAATATAATCTAAATAAATATTTAAATAGTCGATGATAATATCTACAAATTATTAGTTTAAGACATCCAAAGATCCATAACAAATTAAATACATAAAAAGCAAACTAAATTACAAGATATCCCTAATACGGCTTGTGGGTCCATTTCTGTTCCAGGCCTTTCGATGCCAAGTTTCAAACGAATAACGGTACCTCACAGGAACCAATAAAACTCTTTAATTAATCAAGGCCAGGCGGGAAGTTACATCAGACCGCCAACAGTCCTGACACTGTATCTATTAATGTCCACTGGGGCTATTAGATATCCATCGGAAGCTATAAACTCTGGGCAGTGTATGGGTCTCTCTCTCTCTCTCTTTCTTTTTCTCCAGTCAGACATTAGCACACATCTCACACATCCGAGCCGCCAGCTCACGCTGTCTCTGGGCAGAAGTGACCAGACTATGGATTTTCACGGTGTTTTGCAATGTGACTACGATTGACGGTTAAATATGACTTGCAACGATGATGACCTAAACTCATGTAGATGCAATTAAAACAGGAAGTGGATTATTTTATGATGAAAAAAAAATCGCCTAAGGCGGTCCTAAACACCTGCCTACCTTTTGCAGCCAAGACTTGAAGGTATGTAAATGCACAGAAATAAACCCACTCTGACAAATATTTACTTAGTTACCGTAAAAAAAAAAAACTTATTTGACGATAAGTGATGTCTGGCAGGCTTGGCTGTACAAACACCAGTTCTATGTTTAGGTTGATGTTTTAGATAAAATGACCTAGAAGAACCTGGTGCTTTGACTCATCAGGCCAAAGGGCGAGTAAAAGCTCCCCCACATCCTCTCTCGCCTTAGCTCGCCTCTCTCTGCATCTGGAGAATCCGCGCACCCACGACAAGACATAACGCAGCGACGTGCTCTGCTCAGAACGTCAACTACCCGATCTCATGAAACACACAAAGCTCATCTAGGACACCATATCGTTTCGAAAAATATAAAAAAAATTCCTAGCATTGAAAACACGAAAATCAATAAAAAAAATTTGATCGTAGCTGTATTTTATAAACTTGATCACTTCTGTTAATGTAAATGGTAATTTTGACTTTACCCCCAAATAAAATGTAACAAGTGACACTCTTTCGTTTTCGAAAAAGGTATAAAAGGTAAAAAAAAAGGTCTCTCTCTGAGAAAAAAAAGAACACTCATTGCTAACATCTGGATTTAAAAAACATTAAGACCGAGAGAGAAGAAAAGGGGATAATAAAAAAAAATAAGCAGTAAGTCACAGAACGTGTGTATATTATCAAACAAATGTTCAACAGATCTATTTATACTGCAGATGTGGCTTGCATCGATTATATGTAATTTTATAAAAAAATTATCATAGCATTTGATGCAAAGTATGAAAAGAAAACCACAGGCAACTATTCAATTATTAAACATTTCCTTGAACATTCAAAGTCCACAAATACATTATTTTACATTTTGCTCAGCAAAGGTGAGCTCTGGCTGCGCTGCCCTGACATTTCACAGACGCTCCCAGCGGGACACACACGGCTGTTTACGCCCATTTCAAAGAGGAGGAAGAAAAAATATGTGATAATCTCGCCAATTATGCACGCAAGCTGATCCAAACACCTGGCCTTTCCTTCGAGGTCTGTCTAGCATGTACACGCAAACACACTCTCTCACTGTCGTTTTCTGTCTCTCATTGTGCTGTGAGGCGTTTGTACAACATTGACATCTCCCTGTCTTACCTGTTGGAACTGCATCCATCTGCTGCTAATTATTTCCTCCCTCTCTCGGGGTTTTAGATAAAGTTATCTCTCCTACTTTCTGTTCAGATGGACACCTGTCAAGCTCAACAAAAAGATGCTTTCTTGCACTTGCTGAAGTCAACTTCCATGCAAATCATTGTCTTAAATGTAACGTGATGGCTGAATTTGTCTTTTTTAGCTTTTTAAATACAAAAAAATAATAAAACAAATGAAACTGCAATTCTCATCGCCCACCCTAAACCATTAATTCCTTTACTCTGTAATTTGTCTGAACAATTTTACACATTAACTTCAACTTCCTCAGATTTAGCTTAGCTAGATGCAAACATAACATGCACACATAGTTTTTTTATTCAGTAGCATCCAAAAGTCTGAGATCACTTCTTGTGCTTTCAAACAAAAAAAGCAAATAAACTTCGAACTTATAATTTTACTAAAACTAGACAGATAAAGATCTTGTCACTTCTTTGTATCAGAGTCACTGTTAGATATTAATTCCCATCTCTACTCACTCATTATAAATGACTCTGAAATATTAATGCAAGATCATTACAGTGCAGTTACTGGCCTTTTTAAAAAGACATTCATAAGACTGCAATAATAGCTGTTACGCAGAACAGAGTTTTGAAGGCCCAGCTTTGAGACTGTCACACTGTTGTTAAAGTTCATGACGTTCATAAGAGACACTTTTCTATTCATGTGTTGAACTGCCCTTACATTTCTTTATGAAATGAGGGTCATTATAGGAGCGTGTGAGTCAGTCTGTAAATATTGTATACAAGTCACTTTTGAGACTTCTGTTTGCCTGGGCTTCCCCTCTTCGTTGTCACACTGCTCAGGGCCATGAGTGATGACCTCACTGCATTCACCATTCACAGTAAAAGATGACATCATCAGAAGACCACAATGCTCTATTCATTAAACTGTTTAGTTAGTTAATGTTTTACTGTGCATCTAATTGAATATTTGACAGACAAAAAAAGTGTAATCATTACATATCTGATACAGCTAGAGATATTTGCTCAAGTAGTTGAATGTTAACAACTTTGGATATTTGTAATGATTAAAACAATATTACAATAATAAATAAATAAAGTATAGTACACATTAAAATAATAATTTGCTATATTGTGAGCTATCATCCCCTTCTTCACCTATCATCCATATAACTATTTTCTTTCTAGGAGACCTGAATATTAATTAGGAATAAGCTGAAAGACCAAAAAAAAGCAATGGCTCAGGGTGTGTCAGAATGAAATGGACATTGACAAACATAGGACGGGTAAAGTCAGACCTCTATGGGTACAAAGAAGAACTGCAGGTCTGCACAACTCATTTCAGAAAGCATGTGGTAAAAAGTCAAAGCAGCAATGGGATGGAATAAATATATATTAGGGGTGGGCATAGATTAATTTTTTTAATCTAGATTAATCTAGATTAATTTTGAAATTAATCTAGATT
>JAUMHQ010000071.1:4039624-4051448 GCA_032361165.1 Enteromius paludinosus
AAAACACGGACAGTCACGTTACTGCTGAGCGGAGGAACACCAGAGTCTGTGGCCTGAACTTTAAACTCAAACGTTTTTATGTCCTCATAGTTAAATGACTGCATGCTCTCGATCTCTCCTGTCAATGAGTTTACTTTAAGCAGGGCTGAAACAGGTGTACCAGTGACAGAGTTTTGCAGTAAAGAGTATGTTATATGTGCATTCTCCATGACATCCGCGTCAGAGGCCGTCACTGTGGATATAATGGAGCCCACTTTGCTGTTTTCGCGCAGATATGCATAAACTACAGAATTTGGGAAGCGGGGCGCATTGTCATTCACATCAGAGACCTGCACTTGTATTACTTTAGCTGTGGACATTGGCGGCGACCCTTGATCTTCAGCAATGACAGTAATGTTATACTCAGAGACATTTTCCCGATCCAGCACGCCATCTAAAACCAACGAATAGTAGTTTTGAAAGGATGACTGCAATTTAAAGGGATTGGAGTTGGCAACGTGAACGCGCACTGCTCCGTTTTTACCTGAGTCTGGATCTGATACCGCCATTAGGGCAATTACTGTTCCTTTTCCCGCATTTTCCTCTACTGGGCTAAGAAGTGATGTTACACTCACATCTGGGGGGTTATCATTAATGTCTAGCACTTCTATTAAAAGCTTAGTATGACCTAACATAGTCACTGGGCCTTTATCGCTGGCTTGGACTCTGATTTCAAAAGCAGAGTTCTCCTCATAATCAACATCACCCTTAATTCTGACATCTCCGCTTTGTGCATCAATTTCAAACTTTTCCAAAATATTTTGGGCTGTTCGACTTATAAAGGAGTAAACTATCTCCGCATTTAACCCTTCATCTAGATCTCGAGCCTGTAGTCTGGATACTGCAGTACCAATTGGCGCGTGCTCGGCTATAGAGACTTTATATAATGGTTTATTAAAAACGGGAGCGTTGTCATTTGTATCTATCACATTAACTTCGATTAATACTGTTCCAGTCCTGGCAGGGGATCCGCCATCAACCGCAGTCACTGTGAACTCGAGTCGCGGAGACTTCTCTCTGTCCAAAGCCTTCTGAAGCACTAACTCAGCGGAGATAGTCTTATCACTATGTGTTTGTACATCTAAATTGAAATAATCATTAGATGTAAGCTTATAGGTTTTTACTGAATTCACTCCAATGTCTGCGTCATGCGCGCTCTCCAGTGGAAAGCGCACACCGGGCGCGGTGCTTTCACTTACATTAATCACTACAGAGGTCATAGGAAACACTGGAAAGTTGTCATTAATATCAAGAATGTTAATTCTAACCCTGTAGAGTTGAAGTGGACCGTTCACTACGACTTCCAGATTAACGGAGCACGAGATTACGCTTGCGCAAAGCTCCTCTCGATCGATCCTTTGGCTCACCTGCAAAGCGCCCGTCTCTGTATTTACACTAAAATATTGCTTTTTAGAACCTGACACGATACGGAAGCCCCTGGTTTGAAGATCTTTTAATGAAAGGTTAATGTCTTTAGCTATATTACCTACTGTGGTTCCCTGTTTCACCTCCTCCGATACACTGTATGAGATCTGTCCGGTTACAGCCTTTAAGAAATGACAGGTCAAAGCAAATGAGAAGCAGGCTAGCAAATGCCTCTGTGGAGATGAAAACATGTTTGCTTAATTTTTATCCAGAATAATTCCGAAAATTGCCATCAAAAAAGGATGAGAGTTTAATTTCAGTTATAGGATCCGTTTCGGGCCATCGAAGACAAAAGGAAACAGACATGTATTTTCTATCCTCAGGACAAATCCATAGTGACAATACATCCAATAGCATGGAAGTTTTGCATCCTTCAAAAATCATTAAAAGCCAAAGTCCAAATCCGAATACAATATTCCATTAAAGATGGTTCTTCACATCTGAATCCGACGTTCTATTGTGAAGAGGTTTAATACAAGAGATACACGAAGGAGAGGGTGAGAGAATCATAGAGAGCAGAGAGAGAGAGAGAGAGAGAGAGAGAGAAGGGGGCTGGTCATGATTAGGAGGAGGAGGAGAGACACACCTTTAACACAGCTAGTGGAACAAGAGTGACACATAGTGGCCTTTACATTAACTGCAGTTTATGATTCACAGTAAAAAACTACTGGGGTGTAAAACACTTGAGCAAATTCACTGATAAGTATTAATTTAAGGAATTTGTATTTTATTGGAGGACTAGGCCTACTGAAAATAAATACGTTTGTCTTTTATGTTATCAAGACAAAAAAATATATAGTTTTTCTCTTTCATCTTAACACTTTCATGCAGACAACAAATAGCACCCTATTTTTCATAACTTACAGAAAGTTACAAAACCTTAAGAAAACAAAATGTAATGAAAATATACACAATTATTTCAAGTAATTTGTGAAAAGCAGTTTCTTGATTTCATAGTCAGGAAAAATGTACTTTTAAACTCTTAATAATCAAGTATTAATCAAATGTGGAAATTTGCTAAAAAAAAAAAAAAAAAAGATATGCTGAAATTCATTTTTGCAAAGTTCTGGTATTCTGTAACACACTCATTAGTTAAAGAACTAATCAGAAATTCACCTGTTCTATCAATAAACCCCTCGCACTAGCCGACTGAGGGATAGCTTTTTCCCCACGGCTATCAGGCTAATAAACAATCAGAACAAACACACCTAGAAGCATACTCCCACTACATCATATGCTATGCACAGCACCTGATCACTGGACTTTATGCACACATTGCACTTAATACAATAATATATCTGTCACACTGTAAACCATCCAATACACACCAACGTCATTTTGCATATCCAATCCATGCACTGCACCTTTACCTATATATTTAATAATATATGTTATAAACTGCAGAAAATCTTTGCACTGTGTGCTACCCTCCCCAATTTCTCTTTTGCACATGTATTGACAATACAGTTCAACTTGTAATTAATAACTGTAATACTGTATTGCTAACTGTAACTATGTCTAAATCGTACAATGTGCGTACTATGTATGTATGTATACATGTAAAAACTTGAACTGTCTATATGTAAATCGTTCCTGCACTGTCTGGAGCATGCTCCCAAGAATTTCACTCACTTAGGCACAGGTGCTGTGGTGATGTGACAATAAAAGTGATTTGCTTTGATTTGATTTGTAAAACTGATATGATTATTTCCTGAAACCCAAACATCACCAAATGGACTTATATTAAAAAATAAAAATAGGTTTCAAACAACATTTGCTTACCTCCTTGTTATGCCCCTATTTCTAGTTCTATTTCCCCAACTCCAACAATAAATTAATGTAACTAAATAACAATTACCAAGATTTCAATGCAATTTAATAGAAGAGAAAAGCTCATTTCTGAAGAGAATGCATTGTAGAGGAATCAGGTCTGATGACACTGCTTAATCAAACAGCAGTAACTACTGTGTATTAAACAAGGTATGCTACTTAAACATAAAAAAAAGAAATGTATAATAAAACATTTATTTATCTTCAGGGAAGCCTAATTATTTCCACAAAGGTTGGCTCTTGCTGTTTTACTTTTGTAAGATGCTAAGAAGAATAAATAAAAACAAAAAAACAACACATACACATAATATTAATATTAAAAACAAAAATATTAATAATAATAATGTTATATATACATATTAACATAGTAAAGAGTAAACTGTAGAGATGAAACTCTGCCCTTATGAATATACAGTAGGTGTCACCACACATTAAATTAGGACAGCAGAAAGTATGTTTAAAAAGAAAATAGGAGCTGCATAATTTTAAAAGAATGCAAGCCTATCCACTCTCTTGCAAATGACATCTTTCACTTACAGTATGTAATCCTGCTTTTTTACCACCACCATGCAAGCACATACATACACATAGCATTTTAGACTATAATTCACATGCAAATAAACTTCTCATTTCTTTGTTTTTCTCTATGAATGATCCAATTTATAAACGTGCATGTGTGAGAAATAAATCATGTAAAAGTGGGGCATTCTTGCTTTAATATTTCACTGCATGTTTCCTGAAGATGTGTGTGAGTGAGTATGGAGAGATAGAGAGAGATAAATAGAGATGGAATTTACGTTCAAATTCTGTGTAATCCAGGGATTAGGTTCTTCTAGCAGCCTCCTATGCCCTATTTCTATTCCCTCAAAATTATTTCAAATATTAATAATCCTAATCTCCTGCACTGCTAACAAAAATATGAAGGCACATCACACCAGGCCACAGAAATAGCAAGTCCTCTTAGACAATAGAGTAGTATAACAAATAAACAATAGCACCAGCACTAAAATGTTGCAGAATCTTTTCTCAAAACAAACTTTTCTTCTTTTTTTTTTAAATATTAAAAAGAAACCGTGATGCTTGAATGTGCATGTGTTAAAACATTATTAAAATAAGACATACTGAATGCATAACAGAATTCAGTTTTACTATGGCATATTCATTACCCAGAGGCTGAATCCGACCTTTCTGTGTCTGTGTGTATGCATACAAAAATAAATAAATAAAATTAAATTAAAAGCCTGAGGATGCATGAAAGCATTGTGAACACCAGAGGGGGCGGTTGGATAGTGTGTGTGATATCATCAAGGGTGGGGCTGCACCTAGATGTGTGTGACTGTGAGTGCGAGGAAGGGTCTTTAATATCTCAGTGTGGTAATCTGATCTGAGATCTGATTAATTATACAGAGACAGAAATAGAGGATGGTGTGTAGACCATCATATTCATCAGAGACTCAGGATTTTGTAAGTGAAAATGTTTGTATGGCTATATAGGGACACACATTGTACACACATATGTGCCTGTGAAAGAGAGAGGAGAAAGGGGGAGGGGTGATGTCAGGCAGCAGAAGAACCCACTCCGCAGAGTACTGTTGCCACGGAAACCGCATTACAGCAGGAGGGGGCTTTTTCCGAGACCCCGTTCTGTTTTAAGTGAGAGTGAGGCAGAGGGGCCATACTACAGACAATTGATCAAATGAGCTATAAATCACAGTGTTTCATTACTATCTCATGAATATTAACATTAAAAGCCAGTCATTAAAATGACAGACAGGATGAGGAAATCATAATGAGTCTCTTTGCATTTCTCTCTCTCTCACACACACACATAGGTCAGCTCAAGCAGTGATGTGTTACAACAGCAGCAGAGAGACACGGTCCTGCTGACTTCTGTCACCTCCCCCACAAACACGCTTCTGCTACGAGCCAAAAACACTGCTAACACACCCTACTGTGCATTAAACATTCAACAGATTACAGTACTGCTACACCTGACATTTGCAGTATACATACAGTAATCAAAATGCAATTTCAGTCTGTTTAATTTTCTAATTATTTCTAAAATTTACTAGCAATTTCTGAGTGAAAAAGTGATGAACCCAGTTTATGTTCCTGGTTCTCATGTGAATTATTAATTGGTGTGCATTATTCCTAAATTACAACATGTTTCTCTTTACAATCTTGCACTTTAGAATAGGTAATCCTTGTAAACTGTTACGTAACTACAACTTTTCCCGCAATAAATCCATAATTTGCTGCTTATTAATAGTTAGTAGGTAGTTGTTAAGTTTAGGTATTGGATATGATTAGGGATGTAGAATAAGGTCATATAGAATAATGCATTAATATGTGCTTAATTACCACTAATAAATGGCAAATGTACTAGTAATATGCAAGCTACTAAGCTTGTGTAACCAAAAATGTAACAACTGTTTTTTGTTGAATATTCTGTAACTCAGAAAATTAGTATGTGGTAGTTGTATGTGCAAAAAAATGCATGTGTTAAAATGTTTATATATACTAGTTGTGGTGGAGTTGTTTCTACAGAAGAGAGCACACATACTCCTCCCACAGTATGTACTTAGTTGAGGAACTGCTGCAAAATGATGCATTTCTCCTGATTAAGAGCATTATTTTAAGAGGATCTAATCTTTCAGTAAAAAATCTAGTACTGACACCCAATATATGACTAGACTTCAGGTTCTTAGAAAGCGACAAATGCAGCTGCCTTCTCAATGTCATAGACAAAACTGGACAGAGAAGGAAATACTTCAGTTGTTTGTAAGATTAATAAGCAGACAAGCTGGAAGAAATTGTGACTAACACTCAGATCTGTTTTATATCCGTTTCCTGAAAAACCATCCCTCCCACAAGCCACACACATTTTATAATATAATATGCATTTGCCCTTTCTGTTCTCTTTTATATTCTAATTGCGATGAAAGATATCAGATATTTCAGATTAAATTGTGGTTTTGTTACATTTTTAATCAAAAGCGAATTAATTCCACCATGTGTTAATATTAACTGAGCAGATGCCGTCAAACACACTCACACACACACACATGCAAATGACATCTTGAGAAAGATGAAACAGAGAATTTTAATTCAACTATGGTTTAATCATTTATTTCTAAATCTGTGCTCAGATTGCTTTACACAGTTACTCTGACGGAAATGGGACAGAGCAGGACGAGTCTGCCAATCAAAGAGACAGGAACCAGGCCAGGCACATACAGTACTGTATATGCACATTACCTTCATTTCATAACAAATACGTATACATTTAATAAAGGGACAGAAATGACATTTTATTCATTATCAATAATGATTACTGTAGAATTACTGTGTTGCACACCACAGCCAAATTGAATGCAAAGTCTGAAACTCTAATTGGAATCTGAGGTGACGCCTGACATCTGCACCTAAATTCAATCATCTCTAATTCATTTTAAAAAGGTTGGACAACCAAATAAGACACATGAAAGTCAAAACAATTTTATCTGTCAGAATGCACTGCTCAATAATAACCGTAATCACTCAAACCTTGAATTATTTAATGTTGATACACATGTAGTCCAGGAATAAGGGTCATTTATTTGAATTATTTGTTGGAAACCTGAAAGCTGAAAAATATGCTTTCTATTAAGGTATGGTTTATTAGAATTGGGCGCTATTTGAAAATTTGTAATATGAAGGTAAAAAAAAAAAAAAAAAATAGAATAAAATATATATTTATGGAACATTACCTTTACTTAATAGCCTAATGATTTTTGGCATAAAAGAAACATCTATATTTTTGACCCATACAATGTATTCTATTGCTACAAATATACATTATATTGCTATTAATCTGGTTTTGTGGTCCAGGGTCACATATTATTAAAACACAACAGTAATAGATTTCATATAAAATATATAATTAAAAATATTTGATATAAATGTATATACATTGATGGATAAACTTGGAAAAAAAATCCAAATTAAATTACACGTGTATGTAATTGTTTTACCTAATGTTACAATAAAAAGAGATTTAATAAATGCTTTTACACATATAGTTTAAAATAATGTGAGTTACGTATAAAAACAAAGGAATATAAAGAGAGAAAATGTTTCTGTTTGTGCATGAAAAATATGCACAAACAGTCCTTTCAATCCCATAAATAGGCTTTTTAGGTAATAAGGCTTAAGCAGCATGTGACGAAACAGCTTCTGCTGAAAGATGCACTGGCTGCTCACATTGACCAAAAGCTCTGATTGGCTGCTGACACACACTGCAACAGCTAATTCATTACCTGATTGGTCAAGTACACTCTGTTTGATGCTCTAGGCTATTTGATTGGCCGAGGTGTTACCGTGCACAGTTCTGCTGGTGAGAGTGGTGATTGAAGCAGATTTATGTCTATTAGACTCTCAAGAGAATAATCGACCAATGAGGTTCAAGTATTGATTTACATTTCGCCTGGTTTTGTTCACAGATGTATGAGCCACACCCTCAGAAAAACCAGCAATGAGGAGAGGGTGTTTCACAAGGACAGATGCATAAATCACACACACTCACACACACACACACACACACACTTCAAATTCAAATTCTAATTTTATTTGTCACATTCACATACACGGTATGACATGAAGTGAAATGTATTGCACGACAGCCCCAACAAATTGACACATAGACACACTCTGATGGAAATAGGTCATCACCTATTAAACCAAATCGATTCTGACACACTAACACACATTGAAACAGAAAGAATGAATGACGTATTGACAAACACTGCTAAAGTGTAAACTGGTGGCAGCGTTTTGTATACAACAGCTAGTGCAAGCACACACATACATTTAAATCCACCCAAAACACACACAATAAATCATTACACTGATCTGCCACCAGGTGGAGATTTTCATTTGTGAGTCAGTTGTGGAACAATAAAAACCAAGGATCTCTCTCACAGTAACACACACACCTCTCTCTCACACTCCATGTCAGAGGAAATGAAAATGCAGCTGGCATAATGTTAAGACAGAAGAGAATCCACTCAGCAAAGGCAGAGCAATCTGATAGCACACATATCACAAATCTAGGCTGTAGTATTTATTATACTGTACATTATACATTTTCAGATTAAGGAATGATTTCATAAAAATCAATTTGTAGTCACAAACATGTATGTGTATATATATATTGGACCAAATGTGCATATAATGCCATACATTATTGTATGCTGGATATTGAATACGCCTTGTAGTAATCTAGTGACCTGCTGTTGTGATAAACCTGTTTGACCCCTATTTCTCTCGATAATCCATTAACCTGCAAAACTTGCACAGAAAATATAATCCAGCCGCTCCCTACACATGCGACCTAATTATTCAGAAACACATAAAATAATTAATGTATATCCCCAGTGTTTTGTGTGTGTGACTGTGGATTGTGTGTAAACAGTGGTGTGCAGATTTCTATGCAAAGGTAAATGGGAGAATGAAGTAGTGCTGCAGCCGAGTGTGTGCTGGGGTACTGCAGAATGACATCAGCAAGAACGCTTATGGGACGTTTCAAGTGGACAGAAGCAGAACCTAGTGTTCCAAAAGATCTGTTCTATATTTAACATTCCCTCTCTCCCAAACACACGCACACACACAAGCTAAACATCTTTCACTCTCCTCATCAAAACTTAATAATTTCACTTGGTTTCATGCATTATCAAGAACTTCATATCCTAATTCTTTTAAAGCCACTTTAGCTATCTTGCTACCTACTACTATCTTAAAAAAGATAAAAAAAATAGTGTTCTTACCTTGAGTGTGCTCTGGAGACGCAGCAAATGCATAGAGAACAAGAGAAAGGTGCAGAGGTTAGTGCTTTATTTTTGTTAAAGAATTATCCTGTAATGCACACATTTCAGATGTGAGATCCGGTCAGAGGCCCAGCTGTGCTCAAACACACAGATGGACATTTGGAGTTTTCCTTAAGGAGACCTACAGTTGCAAAAATACAACATTTATTCATTGTATTGCATGCAATACCAACTTAAATATTGAAATGTGTGATATGAGATATTTAGATTTAATATTCCATGGCATCTAAGTCAAACATTGTTATTTTACATCTGTATTTATTGTTGCTAAAAATAATTTTATGTTTAAATGTGTTATTAATTGTGATTATATATATATATATATATATATATATATATATAGAGAGAGAGAGAGAGAGAGAGATAGAAAGAGAGCAAGAGAGAGATTTTTTAACTGTATCTGAGACGAGCACATAGATGTTATTGGGAAAGCATTATAAAAGGCAAAGCATCAACAGACTAAGAGGCTCTAAATATGCCGAACCTTTATAAACATATACACATTTCAGCCTCCTAGCCTACTGGAATGGCCTCTTGAAAAGTAAATGTTTTTGTAAACATAAATACAGCAGATCAGCTGCAAACTTGAAAACTCACTGGTGCAGTTTTCGGCCCAAAAACCAAATATGCATTATAACAATAATCCAAGTGACCAAAAAAGGGGCAAAGAGCAAATGCACCATTAATATTAATGCCTATGACTCTCTAAGATAAACTATGCATGTAAAAACAACAAAAAGGCCAGGGAAGAGAGACATGATTAACAGCGTGACAAAAGGAGGCAATGAAAATGGAGAAAAAACAGCAAGAGGATAATAGAGTGAGCGGACCGGTCACACAGACATGAAAAAAAAAGGAAGAGAGAAGAGCAGCATGGCAGAAAGAGGTTAGTGAGGGAGTGAATTAAAGAAAGATAAAGGGAAATTAAACAGGGATTAAGTGGTGGAGAAAGAGTGAGAGGAAAACAGGATAAAAGAAGTGTGTGAGAACCAAATTAAACAGTGAGAAAAATGTACTAGCGTTAATTGTTACAGTTTTTAGCAGCTCCCGATGGACTCTGTACATTTATTGCACGTGTGAATGACAGGTTTTTTGCATGCTGGATAAAGTTCTTTCCCCCTTAAGACCACTGTGAAGCTGATGACTTTCCTCTGTAATCCCATTAGAAAGCTCGTAGTTGGATTACTGTCTCCCTGGTTATGCTGACAGGCCTAATACAACAGCACACATCAACACCACCGGAAAAACCACGGCAAACGTGTTGGACCAGATTAACATCAAAACACCTGAGCTACAGAATGCATGATTCAGATTCATGAAGACTCTCTCTAAAGCGGTTCTGAAAATATTGACACTTATGGCGTGGCAGAGTGATTCTGAAGAGCGCAAGGTCACAGCTAACTTGCGTATTCCCCAATGAGAGCTCAAGCATGCCAAACACAATTAGCCACATCAGTGTTCATTATTAACTGACAAAATGAATGAAACGCTTTTCTGTCTTCTTGATAATGTTTGAAATAACATTGATACAGTGCTTTCTGCAACTTATTCGTGTTAAACAGAAAACGCAGAAACAGTACGAGACATTTTGGATCAGACATTTTCAGCCTTTAAAAACCCAACAGATTTTCTGGAAAATAGAAATCAGACAATCATTTATTCTATAAACCATTTGCAGATCCCCAATGGTTGACCGATCTGGTCAGTGCTTTCAATCCTTTGCACGCAAAACTAATCATACGGGGGGAAAAATCATGTCCTGTTAAACCCACAGGCAGAATGGTGACTTAACCTCACTGTCAACCTCAGCTACATGCCCACATTACAGCCAGTGCTCTGATTACCTTTAGTAAAGGTCACCGACCATGAAACTCACTTGCACTGACAAAGACAGTGCCATCACGCATACTAGCATTATACTATTTAATTTATATTTATGCTATCTGTACTAGCATTGTTATTACTATTGAGTTTCACGGTAAGTGACCTTTACTGAAGGTAATCAGCAATCACACAAAGACATACAAATAATAAACCATTAAAAGGTATCAAGTGCATTCATAATTATTAGGAAGGGCAGAAACCCTGAACAAATATGATATACAGTTACAGATGTGTGTGTCTCTCTCTCTCTCTCTCTCTCTCTCACACACACACACACACACAAGTGGAGAGTTCCACACCACGAATGTTATAATGAGCACAATTACAAGGAACAGAAGAGTGATAAAAATGAAAAAGAGTATGAAGTAGTGAAAAAACATGAAGGAAAAGATAATGGACAAAAGCAAATCTGACACTGATTCAGAACCTGAGCTAATCTGAATGTCTTTCACGGCTGACACACACACTGCTCTCTTTCAGAGGAAGCAGCTGCAGAAGGATGTGGCTGGAATCACTCTCAGATCTAATGAATACACACACATTTACATCCAGAGAGCAGCAAAAACACAGAAAAACCATGCTAATTCTCTGCACCTTCATGCCAACCACCGTTATTCTAAAAAGTAAACCACAACAAACACGGTTGCTGCATTGATGAAAAGTTACGAATAACCAGGCTAATATGGACATAAAACTTGAGCTCTACTGATTAAAGGTGCCATAGAATGCATTGAGAGAATATTTTAAATTGTTCTCTGATATGTACATAGAAGGTATGTAGC
>JAUMHQ010000071.1:4101558-4112579 GCA_032361165.1 Enteromius paludinosus
CTGGAACGTTGTCGTTCTGATCCAGAATAAACACGTTCACTGTCACGTTACTGCTCAGAGACGGAGCTCCAGAGTCTTTGGCCACTACAAAGAATTGAAACGTTTTTAAAGACTCAAAATCAAAGCTCTTCAATGCGTAAACGGTACCATTCGCCTCATTAATACTGAGGAAAGATGTCATTGTTTGGTCTGAATTCATTCGATCAATTGAATACGATACACGTGCGTTTTCACCATCATCTACATCACCTGCACTTAATGAGAAAACAGCAACTCCTGGTTTGTTGTTTTCAACCACGTAGAATGTATATGGACTTTGAGCAAATGTGGGGCTGTTGTCGTTAACATCAGTGACATCGACGTGAATTGATTTTGTTGATGTTAACGACGGAGTTCCTAAATCTTTGGCTGTTATGGTGATGTCATAAAACGATTTCGATTCTTTGTCAAGGTGTTCTTTAGTTACCAAAGAATAAAAGTTTCCATCAGGCGATGGCTTGAGGTCAAAGGGAATATCCTTAGACAGTGAGCATACTATCTTTCCGTTCATACCTGAATCCAGGTCTGTTACTCCCATCAAAGCTACGACAGTCCCAGGAGGCGCATCCTCGGGAATGTGGCTGGATAGTGAAGTGACGTCAATCTCAGGCCGGTTGTCGTTGACATCCTCAACATTTACAAGCACATTACACTGTGTAGACAAAGACACTGCCCCCTTATCCGCAGCCAGTATTTTTAACTCGTAAACCTGCCTTTCCTCAAAATTTAGCCCACCTTTTATTTTTAATTCCCCTGTCAAACTATCTAAACTAAAAACATCAGATGCTCCGTTTCTGAACTTGCTCCGTAAAGAGTATTCAATCTCTCCGTTTAGTCCTTCATCTGAATCTAAAGCATTTACGCGGAGCAGAAAAGTACCTTCCGGGGCATTTTCTTTCACAGTCACTGTGTATTTTTGTTTATCACATACAGGAGTATTATCATTAATGTCTGACACAATAATTGTAATATTCACAGAAGCTGATTTCTGTGGCTTGCCACCGTCTGTCGCAGTTAATATTAGATTATGCCTTGCGCTTTTCTCTCTGTCAAGGGGTTTTTGTAAAATAAGGACAGGTATCTTACCTTCGTCCCCCATGTCTTCCGTTTCTAAACGAAAATATAGATTTTGACTCAGTTTATATGATTGTAAGTCGTTTGAGCCTATATCCGGGTCGTGCGCTGTTTCTAAGTGAAATCGTGCCCCTGTCATTGCAGATTCAAGCATTTCCAATTTATAGTTTTCGTCCAAAAAACTCGGTGGGTTATCATTGACATCGATAACGTCAACTGATATCTGGTGCATTTCTAGTGGATTTTCTATTACTGCTTTCAGATGAATGAGACATGGGCTGGTTTTAGTGCACAGCTCCTCTCTGTCTACCCTCTGGTTCACAAACAAAGCGCCGTCTTTATGATTTACCCGAAAGAGCTCTTGCTTTGTCCCCGCGACGATACGTAAATTCCTGTTTTCCAGCAAAGCCGGATCAAATCCTAAGTCCTTTGCGATGTTCCCGACAGTGACTCCAGTTTTTGATTCTTCTTGAAGGGAATATTTTATCTGGGCAGCATTTCCTCCGGAACTGAACAGCAGACACAGCAGATAAAAAATCTTCCTCATCCATATTGTTTTCTTTTTGCTCCCCATCGTTTCTCTGAACACCGCCGAAAAACGTTTTAGCAAATGTGGACAGCTCATGTATGCATCGTCGTGGTTGTGCACTGTTCAAAGCTAAAGTGATATCTGACAAGCCAGCCCACAAAGTCAGTCTGCTGAACACTACTGTTAGAGATGATTGGTATTGTAGCGCCACTCACTGCGATTTTGTAGAACTGCAAAAATCATTCACAGGGCAGCTTCTAGTTGTGCATAAAAAAAAAATAAAAAAAATTAAAAAAAAATATATATATATATATATAGTATTTTAAATAATATTATACGATTTACAGTTAAATAGTTGAGTCATCATAACACCAAATGTATAACACTAAAAAAGAACTGATTATTTTATTATAGATTAAAAATAAATACAAGAAAACTTTTTTTTTTATTTTACTTTCTTGAAATACGTATTTAATAAATAATTTATCATGCTTTAAGAGAATAAAAGAACTAGAATTTATTAGAAGGTTGTGCCAAACTGCATGGTGAGCAGTGACACCTTGTGGTTCAGTTACACAAATCACGTGAAAAACTCGGCCCCACCCGCCTCTTTTGTTCTGCTATCCCTCCCACCACAGCTGCTTACGAATGAGCTTTCCCATGACTGCACAAACCTCATATCAGACAAAAGACACCAGGGGGCAGAGTGAAGTGATTCACATCTCAAGCCTTTTTTTCGTGGACGTAGTCTGTGGAAGTAGACATCAAATATACACATCAATCACACGTTGTCATATCGTGTGATAAAAAAGGCGGTCATAGATTATTATACATCTGTATTTAGAGTGTGCGTGTTTGACATACTACACAGCAATACAAGATCGCCCGGATCTGGCGAGTTGAGCCTCTTGTCTGTGCATCAAATTACAGGCTGCAGCATCGTTCACCCCCTCCCCGCCAGCAGTCCGTTACCGTGGCAACGGACATTGGTATAGGCGGGTCGCTGTCCGTGATGCTGAACATTGCGGTCCCTTGAGGAAAGCGTGAATGAAGGGAGGGGTTTTGGGAAGACCCAAGGAAGAGCAAATAAATTGATCGCCCACGAAACACATTCCAATAACAACACTGCTGTTTAGATTTTTATTTATTAATTTAACCCATTTTACATTTTTATGATAATTCCATATACAGTTCTTCCCTCGTCCTGTTTGATCCACGTTCCACCGTCTGTCTTTTATTTGGTCGCTATAGAGACAGGCTCCGGTTGCCTAGAAACCAGCAATCAGCTGGATTTCTCAGATTGAGGCCTTTTCCCCCTGCAGTGTTGCAGGAAAGCACGGTTATTTTGAGGGTGATAGTTAGCTGAATTGTGGTTTAGAGAAGGCCTAAAACCAGAGATCTTGTGTGTGTTTGTGTGTGTGGCTTTATGATAAAATGCTGAGGACAAATGTGTATGACAAAGGAAAAGTAACTGTGTGTGTGTGTGCTGCAGCAGATTTTAATAGTGCTGCTGCAGTCTCTCTCTCCCTCTCTGTGCTGTAAGGCAGGAGGAGAGAAATCTGGGTCAGGAGGAAAAGAGAAGCACAGAGTAGTTACATTTATTTTCAGTTTGTTCTGACCCACATCACAGAACCAGGCAGTGAGCCAGCCAGGACAGTGGTTAATACTTTATTATTTCTATTTAGCATTTGTTAGAATTAACAGGAAAATAATTTGTAATGATAATCCAAATGTGGTTTCTAGTGAGTTCTACATCTAAAAAAAAAAAAAGCAGATATGAAATGTGGTCGGCCTGATTTTCTTCAATGCATTACATCATGATCTCATCTTTGCCCTCCCAAACAAAAGCACACTCCCCTACCACCCCACATAGATGAGAATCATGCAAAGAACAGGTCACTTTGATTGTATCACTGATGATAAGAAAGTAGACATAATCATAAATAATGTCTTCCTCTTCCCTGTATAGAAGACAATCATAAGTATACTGTACAAACAACATCTTTTATTTGTTTACTCCAGTGCATGTGTTCAACTCAGCTATAGGCAGATTGTTACATACGTACTGAGAAGTCATTTAAAACCTAAAATCATATTACAAATGCAATATCCCATCACATGTGATGTACTTTTGAAATACATGGAGAACGAAAGAAATCACTTTACTTTCAATGGAGATTTTATCTCTTGTAAATATGCAGTACAAATACATCAGCAGATACTTATGAGCAAAGAGGGTCTGGTAGTTTCTCTATGGCAGATCATGGATGTGTCCAGCTTTAAGTAGGCAGTTTGTCTGCTTTAAAGCACAAATACTGGTGGAAAATGAAATAGGAAAAACATTTGCTTAACTGCGTAGAGAGTCATTGGACAGCAGGGCAATGAAAAAGAAAAATATGCAGTGACTACAGGGCAGTGCTCTATATAGGTAGTCCATTTTTAAACCTCAAAATTAGGCTTTTGGGTAAAATTAATTCTAGCCACATTTCTGTGCAGTGAGAGACGTGTGACCTACTCACAGATGCTCACACTGACAGAATTTGTCATTCTACTCACATTTATTTTTTTTCTCTCTGATCTTCACACTTAATCATATATAACAACACTGCTCATGTCTGAGCATAAGCCAATTCTCTGAGACAGCTAGTTAAGAGCCTTAAAATAATTACTTCCTTCTTAACATTCCGCATGTTAACATCCAGCATTTGTTTCTATAAACAGAACGGGAACTGGACAGATTTATTCAGTAATGTTGCAATGCTTTGACAAAACACACATGCTGTGCGTTCCGGAGTGAGCCGGTCACTGAACTGACCCTATGAAACCCTGACCTTTTGACCTGCCTGGGAAAACTGTCATACCCTCAGGAAGTTAGGAATTAATGCAGAAAGACTGGAAACTATCAGAAAAACAACAATACCATATTGTTCACTGAAATAAAATATCAATGTCCATATATTGCACAACTGATATAGCCAGCAAATACAAAATATCAGCAATAAAAAAGCATCAACATGTAATATTATGTAATATTCACATCAGGAACTGAAAATAAAAATGTTAAATATAAAGAACAAAACAATAAAAACAACAAAAATAATAATAATTTGGCTAGTGCATTTCGATGCACAAAGCAATGAATTTTCACTTTTTTTTCCCCTAAAGCACTTCCATGAAAATTAACACATTTCATAATATTGGATATTTATACAGTTGATAAGTAAACATTAGCAGTTGTCATCTTTTCTTGTTTTAAAGCAAACAAAACCCATCCACCACCTTGAGTGCTCTTTACATTTAGCCTTATTTCAAAGATTGAATGCCTTGTTTATTTGATGCAAGTCTTTATCTCTGAAATATTGTGGTGTTTTTATAAAGGACAAAATGAAGGGGCTCACTGTTTAACAGTCTCTATTAGAAGTGGCTTTTTATCTGAGACAGAAATCCGGGGAGAGGCTACTTAATGAATCTTAGGAACAGCTGTGACCTTCAGATGTCTGCACTATGACATCACTGTGCTGTGTCTGCGTTTGTGCATTCACAAATGTCACCAGACACCACAGAGGAAGCAGTCATGGCGATTTTCCAGTCTCCACTACACTCTATGATCATATTAAGAGAGATCATAACTACAACCATACTTTCTGAGTCAGATCAGTGCTTAGATTCAACTTGATTCTTTACATACTGAAATGTGAAAATACAGACACTAACAGCAATACAGACAGAACACAACACCACAGAGATATGCTAAGACTATACGGCACAACAAATCAAATTTGCTGTGACCTCTTCTGAATACACTGGATAATACTTGCATTATTCTGATAGAAGTCTGTATGAGATCCAAGAAAACACATAAGAAAGGCTTTATACATCCATTGTAGGGAAAGAGAAGCTTTAAGTGTCCAAATTCAGTCTAGCAAAAGCTCCACACTCCATCTCTCAACATGGCTGAATCATTCAATCCTCTTTGTGCTTGTTTAATATCATTCACATTGCAAAAAAATCCCATTTGCCATTAGTATCTACTGATAAAGAATGGCATTTTTTTGCAATTCAGTGTCCACACCATTTCACATGAGATTATTCTGTTAATAATTTCTCTCCCCATTGCTTTACCAGTCACTAAATATAACATAGACATAACGTGGAACTCTAACCATGCAAACACAAGCATACTGGTTTTGCAGAACAGTCTTGTTTGAAGATATGCATGTGTGTGTGTGTGTGTGTGCTCACAGATCCAGTCCAAGTCCAATCTTGACCGGTCAGGTTTAAGAGTATCTCTTAGTATCATAGGCAAAAGATCTTCGTCATTCCTCTGGTCAGAACGGGGCAAACTCTCCGAACACTGATGTGAAGATGTAGGCATCGTTCAGGGTTGATTTCATCTCTGTATGGCGGTGCAAGGGAATATGAAGGACGCAGCTAGACAGACATGCAGGTTGATGGAACGTATTTCATCCGTTGCTCTGGAAATATGGTTGGGAGGATCCTCAGGAGGAACTGCTGCTGGTGGTGGTGGATGCCTGTCAACGAGAAAGAAAGACTGGACATAAGAGGCTATTAGATATTACTCACTTATTGAGAGGCCAGAATCTGAACATCTCATGCAACCAAGGCCTGTCACTTAAAGGCTTCAGGCAAAACGGAAGGCGGAACCTTGGTTTGATTGACAGGTGACGGGGGGTGGGTTGATCAATGAGAACCATGCTCAGATATCAGGTGAGGGTGGTTGGGGTGATGGAAGGCAGCGAGCTGAAAACTGGGTGGTTGTAATTTGTTTCGCATTGCTCTGATTCATTTGTGAAGAAAAATTCAACAGAACCAGTATGTGAAATTGGAATCCACCAGTCAATTCACCAACCATTCAAACACACAAGTAGACGAACCATCCAACAAACAGGTTGAGGAGCTCATAATGAAGATTAGTCGACGAACAGTCAGAACATATAGAATTAAAAACCAAATCATGCACTAGAGCCATATCTGCTATAAACAATCTTCCTAATCAGTGTTTAAAAGAACATTATTCTGTCATTTACTAACCCATCTATCATTACAAAGCTTTTTCATCTGTGAACATACAGTAAAAAGAAAAAATGTCCTAGTCCTGTGTTTTTTTTGTTTTTTTTGACAGATAATGAAAGTGTATTGGGGGTAATTAGATAGCCTCATTTTATTGCAAATTCCTTTGTAGAGAAATAGAACATTCTCCCACAAAATCATTTGAGTTTTTGTGAGTAAATATTAAATTTTTACTTCTGTATAAACATCCACTGATTTAGTACTGTATTTTGGCAAGACAAATTTCTATGAGCAACACTTTCACCCCCAGCCACTGTCAATCAAACCACAGAGAATCAGTTATCATTATTTCTGCTGGTCACAGGTGTCTATAAAAGGTGGGGTTTGTGAGGCTGCATAACATGATTTGTACCAAAGAAAAACAGCAGATTTAAGGATTTCGGTTAAACAATTATGTTCCACAATGTAGGAAAGATAAAGACCGCATAGTTTAAATTTAGCAGCCTGTACATCTAAAAAGTCCAGAAGACCAAGTAAAACGTCAAACTGAGTGTTGACCTGTTGAAGCATTTATCTGCATCTAAACTGAACAAAACTGATTTGAATTCAGTTGTATATATTTGTTCCTTGGCTCCTCCTACAACAGAACAAGGCAAACTCCACTGACAAAAACCACCAACCACAGAGAGAAACACACAGTCACACATATTTCAGTAAAGGTCATGGGCCCTGGGATCAGGCGCTCCAGAAATCGAGAGAATGATGAAGTCAGGGCTGCATACCTCCAGCGGGAGAAGGGACCTCGTTCATTTTGAGTACTTTAGAACAGAAACAAAAACAGAGACATACATTTTAATATTTAGCTTTCAGCACAATCAATTTGAAGAACACTTTTTCTCAATTTACATTGATCTTTACATATTTATACCCAGTCTAAGATTTTTGTTGTTGTTTTTATCAAATCAAGAATAGATAAAATATTCTGTTGTCCTTTCTTTGAACCTTGTTGGGTAACACTTAATAATACCTTCCAGTTGTAAGGCATTTATAAGTCATTCGTTAATGATGAACTAATTATTTACAAAACATAACTATGTGTTAATAAGTTTACCTTTGTTTTGTAGACAGAGCTATAAATAATTTATAAGTGATTGGATGATGATTTTTTTACTAAACATGACTAAATGTTAAGTAACATGCTAATAATGTACAAATCAATTTTAAAAAAAAAATTATATATCCTGATAAATGGTTTATAAGTTACTAGTTAACATATTATTATAAGAAGGAGTTTTAGTGCCACAAAAAAAAAAACTACGATCAAAAAAATAAACTATAATCAAAAACTACGAGATTAAAGTCGAAACTACGAGAATAAAGTTGTTATATTATGAGAATAAAAGTCGAAATAGAATAAAGACAAAACTACAAGATTAAAGTCGAAATAAAATTAAATTAAATTTAAAAAGTCGAAATATAATATAGTATAGTGCATATAGTATAAGTATAAGGCCACCAGATATAGGCATATTTGAATATTATTTGCGGGACAATATGCTTGGAAATAATATTTCATGTCTTCCATTGGATTCGTTATAGTGCGTCACCCAATAGCAATAAGATTAGTCCCTTTAATCATTTTTTTACAAAGTCTCAGCTTTCAGTACAATAAGCTGAATAGTGTGTTGTTCAAGATCTTTACTGATCAGATTGCTGTATTATATATATATTCATCATTGGTTGCATGCCAGACACCCAGCAATCACAATAATGTTCTGATTTGTTTCTTTTGTTATAAAACAGCTCATTATTATTTTTATCAGATCAAAAGTATACTTTTATACTTTTATACTATTCTTGATATTAAGCGAAAAATACTCCATCTGTGCTAAAGAAAACATCTGTCTAACCCTCACCAGACAGCCTTTACATTGCAGCACACACTACAGAGTATTGACAAGCTGTTTACACTTTAAAATAGGGGATGCAGAAAGCGTTGTAAATGATCTGTTCATGTGTTAGTAAATAATAGCCAATCTTGACCTTTGAATGATTCATAAGTGATTAATAATATATTAACTAGTAACTTTCTTTACTTTTATTTATGTAGCGTTTTTAACGCAACACAGTCTCAATGAAATTATTTACACAGTTATGAGCACGTAACCCAAACCCTGCCCCTAAACCTACCATCTGTCAATAAAACACAAGATATAGCAGGCAGATACAACTACCGTCATCATTTATTTGAAAGATATTAATATTCCAAGTCTTTTGATTTAAAAAAAAGTGAATGAAAAGGGGTACCTTGAGTGCCGAAAAACGATGCAAAACTGTTTTGACAAAGCGTCAAAATGTGACGAGTTGGAGTGAGACTGTGTTGTTTAACAATACAGATCATAGCAAAGCACTGAATATTATCAAACAGAGTGATGGTAATGTATAATGACGAAATAACACTAATTATTAAATGCAGAGACGGTCTCTATAATCAATATCTCTCTATAATCTCTGTAATCAAAAGTTCATCATTAACTAATCATGTATGAATGCCTTGCAACTGAACGTTATTCTAAAGCGTTACCCATTGTTGTCTGAATTGCAGGGACTCCAGGTTACCTGTGACACAATGTGAAAAAAAATGTTAATGCAAACAAACTACATTATACAATTCACAAAGAATGAGAGAATGAGAGGAGAGACAGATTGTAATACACTGTTTACATAAAGAAAGAAAAAAATCTGCACAAAAAAAGGAAAAGTTGAAGACTTTCTTTGTCTTTCAATTACTTACCTGTCTTTCAGGTAACATTCTCTAACAGAAGAGAACAAGTTAAACAAATACTAAAGAAGAAAAAATATGATACAAATAAACTATGCTTAAAACACAGCAGGTGCTTAATCAAATTCAGAATGTTCTGTAAATAAAACATTATCCATATTTTCTAAATGTATGGAAAATAAATGGGGAAAAAAATGATACATTGCTTGGCGTCGCACAACAGGTGTTGCTGCAAGGGATTTATACCAATGCTAAGAAACACTGTGGACCCGAAAACAATTTTGCATACCCAAGCCACACTTTAGATTGTTAAAAAAAAAACAATAGTTTCTTTGCTTATTCAAACCAAGCAGCAACTGCCAAAGTTTGACTGAACAATCCAAATATTTGTGGGGACCATATAGTTGAAATATGGAAAACAAACAAAGAGATTAAATCACAAATTTATCACAACATGGTCTTACAAACACCAGAATTGCAGGTGAAACAGCAACAGCAGGTCAAAAAATTAGGTCAACCAGTTCTGAGAGAGAAGCAACCATTCATGCAACATGCTTTTTTTATAGACACACAGACAATCTCTTTTACTGTGGCAGCTGGCACAGCGGAGTATATGTACAGGTAAGATATGTCATTTTGTCTGAACAAATATAAAATATTTAAAAGTGTATGTGAACTTTTAATAAAAAGTAACAAGTGTAACTGACTGTAAATAAAATGCAAAGTACTGAATTAAGTCCAGAAGTAGGAGAAAGAGAAAAAAATGCACATATAGAAACTCTTAAAGTTCAAGAGAAGATGTGCTAAGAACAGCTAAAAAGCACTCCCTTTGTAACTTTAGCAAGATGGGAAATTTGGAAAATATAAGGCGGAAGATGAATATAAGCGCAGAACAGTCTGAGCTTATAAAAGCTGAAAACTCAAACTGTGTAAACTGTAGTTTGGCTTCTTTGAAGAACTATTTCACCTGTTGATGGTATATCAGCCTACCTGTAGAGTGGAAGCAGCTGAGTCGCTGGTCTCGGTCAGTCCTGTGCTCCGCGGTATACTGGACACGATGTATCTCGATCCCTTTGGCACAGGTTGTCTGACCACCAGCTTTCCTTTCCTGGTCTCTGCCAGAAATAAACTGTACCAGTAGGCATCGTTGGAGACCAGAGTGGAGTCCGCGATGGTCGAGTTCCTCTCGCTGATCACACTGTTCCTGCACGGAGGAGCCGCTTTGCTGGGCTTCGTTTTCTGACACTTCAGCACGATGGTGACCAAAATAGTGATGAGTAAAAGAAACGAAACAGAGCCCAGTCCGATCACCAGATACAGGTTTAAATCGGAGAAGATGTCATATCCCAAAGGCACCTCAGTCATGTCAGCATAGGTTTTAAGAGCGGTCTCCACCGTGGACAGTTTGATGGTGACTGTAGCAGAAAGCGCGGGCTCTCCGTTGTCCTTGGCGATCACAACCAGCTGCTGGTGACGCGAGTCTCTGTAACTGAACATTCTCGTGGTCCGGATCTCTCCGTTATATTGATCCAAGCTGAATAATGTGGCGTCAGTGTTGTGGAGAAA
>JAUMHQ010000071.1:4137591-4152817 GCA_032361165.1 Enteromius paludinosus
TCAAATGGTACCACATATGGGGTTATTGGTGCAGACAAAGGGTTAAAAATTCAAGGCACAATTTGAATGTAACTTTGAGTCTAAGAGGTTAAACAAATACGTCTCAGTCACTTCCATCAGATGATATTTGATTATGATACTTTAGATTTGTTGAGAATGTGAAAACGTAATTTGTCTGGTAATATGTAAATGTGTACTGAAATGGTAAAAAACATCTTGATCTTGACTGCAAAATAACAGTAGCAAGGTGAAAAGCACATTTTGATAAAAAAGAGACAAGTTGGGATGCTGAATCAAAGCATGGGTCAGTAACTTATGTATACAAAAATATACTTTAATTTGAGTACAAGATTTTATTTTTCTAACATTGTTTTGTCCCACCTCTCAAGAATCAGTGAGCTGGATATTCACGCAGAAAAATTCAGGTCATTAGTTTCTTTCCTGGAAATGTACTGTTTATAGTAATATAAAAGGAGCTGATTTATGGCTATTACTGACTTTTCCTTTCTAAACGACAAATATCTAAGGCCACTAGTTCTATTCTGACTCAACTATACAGTTGTATTTACATCTACCAAGTGCATATTGTACGTTTGGTATGTGTATATGCACAGTTCATATGCAGATTTAATATTTAGCAATTTACATAAACATAATCAGTTTATTTCCATATGCAAACATATTTTCGCTGGACAGCTCCACATCTCAGAGACAAATATGTAAGAAATAGAAATATCAGATTCATGGCTAGCCCGAGTATATACTAATCTACAAAACTTATTTTTAAGGGGGGAATAAGACTCAGCACAGTCTGTTAAACTTCATAATCCCATGAATTAATATCAGACAGAACAGCTCGGCTACTAGTTTAGAATAAAACAGAATGGAACAAAGCGATAGAGAGAGAGTTGGACTTGTGTTGTCATAGAAACAGCTAGAGCATTCGCTCTAGGACAAGGACAAGGTCAAACTGGAGATGTACGTACTTGCTAGATGTCAAAGGTCAAGGTCTAAACAGCTTGCATTTCAAAAACAAATATTAAAAATGACCCCTTCACCTTTATTGTTCAGTCGTGTTTGAACCTTTATTACCAATAAAATTAGTGATGACTACTTAATGCACTAGATTTAATCAGCTTTTCTTATTTACCATTCAAGGAAATACTTTTTAAAGTTAAATTCCACATGAAAAAAAATTATTATAATCATGATTGATGATAATAAACATAAATGAGCAACTATAGTTACGTTCGGTCTTTCAGCCAATCAGCGAGGACCACTGTTTAGTCACCTTATTAATATTCATGAGCGAAGTTGTGAAGTTTTCCGTGTGCAGATTGCTGTACTTCTCAAAAGGGTGTCATTGTTTGAATGTGACTCTGAGGTAAAAGCGGAGCTCCTCTAATTCCTGATCTGTAGTCTAGAGAGGGACATGTCTAAATTGCTCATCTCCTCACCTCCGGTTCACGGGCCCTCAGAGAGATGAACTTCGATTTAGAGAAGTATGTTAGCGCCATGGAGACCGTTTCTTCATTAACGTTTGTAATCTGAAAGGACACACGGCAAACCTAATTACCCCTCTCAACTGGGCGATACTCATCTATTGACATTCTGAACTCATTTCCCCGGGAAATTAAAATGGAAAGGGCGCGGGAGAGATTGCATCCAGGTGTGGCATTTTCAGGGGGAGCCCAATTCCCCCCATGGGCCCGTCTGTTTCCCCGTCTTTAATTAAAATGATATTTAGACGATGGAGTTTTGTGTTTGTTTAGTTAATGAACCAAGTCTATTCTCTGTGGGAGGAAGAAGGGAATATAAGACAGCTCATTAGCATATGTTAGCATTTGCAATGTTTACTCGGTGCGTGAGAGAGTGGCCTGGGTCATTTTATTTTCTTTGTGCTGAGAAATGTCTTTTTATGCAACTATGTAAAGATAGGAGCTGCTGAGAATCAATTAAGACAATAGTACTGTTCAATATCAAGTCCTTAAACCTGCAAGAGAAGTAGTATTTTGAACCACGCAGTTTTGTTTTTTAATTTAGTGGTAGATATTACGTTCACGTTTTTTATTTTCTGCAACAACACAGTGTGTAAATTGTAAATGAATTTTGAAGCACCTTTGTTTCTTAAAAAAAAAAAGAAGAAGAAAAAAAAAAAAAAAAGTTGCTGCAACAGACTATGCAGCTATTTTAGCGCTTTTATTTTATTTTATTTTTTTAGAGCAAACAGTGGTTTCAAAATTCACACCTGAGAATATGACTGTGCATAATTTATGGTGTATGCTTTAAAAAATAAAACATGAAAGACTCTTGAAGTAATGCCAACCACAGACCTACTTTTAACCCACAAGCAAAAGGGCTCCACACAAATAAAAACGAATAAAACTATAAAATGCAACACTGAATTAAAAGGCAAAATTATACTTACTGTTCGAAACATTCATTGATATAAGCTGCTTACCATCAAGCAGTGTATATTACGCAGTATTCAGTCAGCGATCAACTTATTAATCACAACACTGCAGTTTTATTTCAGAAAAAAATATTTAATTCTCATATTTGTATGTACATATTTGGAATGAATGGACTTTCACATCCTGTTCTCTTGTATGAGGCAGTAATGTGTGGATTACTGTCATTCCAGTCGCTCCTACATGAGTAATCATATCAAATCGATCAGCATCCACCTTTTCCTAGCCCATAATTCAGCCTCATCATGACCACTGTATTGATTTATACGCTCACACGGTGTGCAAAAGGCGGGTAATAATCACATTTTGGCTGAAATGATTGTCAAAGTAGGAAAATACAAAAATAATAATGATATTCAGTACTGTATTAAATCTCAGGCCTGGACTCTCACTGCTGCTGTAGTGGCAATGACCTTTGACCTTTAGGCCCGGTGTGGTAAGCAGATGTAATTACAAATAATAATAATAATAATACAGATTAAGTTTTATTCAGTGCCTGATTTAACAGGACAAGTGATTTTCTTAGCTTCATTGGGATCATAAGAACTCACCTCACTCCACAAGTTCTATTATATATATATGTTTGTCAGAGAGACTATCCTACACTAAGGAGCAGAGCCTCTGTATTTAAGTACAGTAGGACAGAATGATGTGCCACAAGCACACTATGTAAGTGAAAAGTGCATGTTTGAATGAGTGGTGACAGACAGAAGCATTATAGCGGCACACTGACATCAGAAAGGGTTGGTTCCCTGCCTGTCACGTGTCAAGTAGTCTTAGACTTGCAGCGTAAAGCAGCTTTGCTGCACATTCTGCTTTTTTCATGCCATTTACTGGTGGTTTCATGAAAACAGAGCGCAACAGTCAGTTCCGGAACAAAAAGCTCTATTCATTATCTCCACAGTGGAAGTGACTGATAAACCTATAAACACAGTCCTAATGCGAATGACAAGCTTGTTAATTGATGGTATATGCTTTTGTTGAAGCCATCAGCATTATTTCAACTTTTTCTTGAAGCATTTGTGTTTAACATTGTAATTTCATGTGGAAAAATCCATGATTATGCAGAGAAATCTTGAAATCTAAATTGAAAGATTCAATTTAAGATTCAATTTTAACATTGAATTAAGAGTTTTATAATTTCCTGTGATTTTTTTATTTGATTATGTTGGTTGGTTGGTTGGTTGGTTGGTTGATAGCTTAAAACGTTTTAATGAAGACTTGGAAAACTATTTCTAGAACCAAATCCACAGAGATTTCTGTTGCACAGAAATCAGAAAAATGTGAGGTGTTTTTAGACTTTCTGATAAGATCTTCTGTCCTAAACAAGTTCAAAGAGAGAAAGCAAAGTGGGATATACAGTTCTGCTCCTGAGTAACCTTCAGTGATTTGAAGCCACGATCCAGGCAAACTATGGCAAATCCAGTGATCATAATATCAACCTGGTATTATAAAAAAAAAAGTCAAATCAGAAGTTGCATTGCATGTGCAATATGCATCAGATGGTCAATGAATGGACTGTGTTGGTCCATCTGAGACTACATAATGAGTGCTATGCTTTGGTAATAAGTCACTCTTTTAGTTCATCATCACAGCATAGGTTCTTTCTTCTTATTTTATTCATTATATAAGTCATTGTTGATGACCTCTGCCCCCGTGTCGTCATGTGGGTCGTAGCTGCTGGGAGAGATGAACCTACGTTTCTTGCCGAAGGTGGAGAATGAGTTGTGGACGTCGAGCTCACTGCGGTAGCTGGGCCGCAGGGTGCAGAAGCCGGACGGTGTGCCGGGGATGTAGACGTTGTGCTGGTAGTCTGGCGGAGGGTGTGAGTGGACCTGTGCCGTGGGCTGCTGCTGCTGCAGGTGGTGGGTGGGGTTGTGTTGGGGCGTGTAGTGAGGAGTCCAGGCCCTCTGAGAAACACCACCTGCTGGAGAATGCATCCGGTATTCTGAAAGGGTTAAAAAAAAATGAGAGAAATACTTATATGATTAAAAAAAAAAACTTTTTTTTTTTATGTTTTTGAAAATATATATGATGCTCAAGAAACAGTAAAATATTGTGAAAATATTATCTTTTAAAAGGGCTATTTTGTATTTATATTTAATATGTTTAAATATATTTCACTATTTCTGTGATGGAAAACTGCATTTTCTGCATCACTGCACTTTTACAGTATTTGTTTGAAATATATATATTTATATATTTTGTAATACAATACATTTATCAATTTCTTTCTGGTACTCTTGATTCATTTGATTTGAATTACTCTTACCCTAAACTTTTGTATGTGTATGTGTCATGGTTTCTACAAAACTATGAAGCTGCACAACTATTTTCCAGATTGATAATAATGATAAAAAACTACAATTGATAATAATTAGCAATTTTTCTTGAGCAGCCAATCATCATGTTAAAATTATTTCTGGTGGATCATGTGTCACTGAAGACTGGAGTAACGATGCTGAGTATTCAGCTTTGCATCACATGTGATATGAATAACCTTCATTTTTTAATATATTCTAATAGAAAATAGTTATTTCAAATTGTAAAAATATCTCATAATATTAATGTTTATCTGTATTTATGATATATGCAAATACATAGTGAGCATGAAAATCTACTTTGAAAACATGTTTTGTTTTGTTTTTTTCATTTTGAACTTTTGACTCTTTCTTTGAGTCTTTTCAAGTACTGTTTCATTTACCCACAAACTGAACAAGGCCAAAGTAAAATATTTCTCACTGTTGCACAGAAATAACAGACATTCAAAGTCTGAACATTGAACATTAATCATGTATTAAAAACTGCTAATATTCTGTAGTAAAGCTTAAAAACACCCATATATATGTATATATATATATACATTTGCATCTGTAATTCGACTCATTTTAACAGGTTGAAAAGAACCACATTTTCAGCATAATGTGATGGCCATGCTGGTTTTTGCTCCTTAGACTTCCATAAAAGCAGTGCCTTTATTAATTCCCACTCCAATACTTTTTCCTTGTTGAATATCCTGTTTGACTTAGACATATGTCAGATAACTTGAATGCTGTTTAATATTGACTGTTAACTGAAAAAAAAAATACATATATATACATATATAGATAGATAAATTAATTAAACGGATGAAATAATATAAACAGGATCAAATAATGTTACATTTAAGAGAAAAAAAGTACAGTTGTACCTCTCGAGCGGGTTCCCCAGGTCCAGTACTGTCCGGTAGCCATTTGACCCACATAGTTCTCCGGTTCGGCCTGCATTGCTTTTCGCATCAGAGTGCCATCCATGTTCATAGAGTTGCAACTGCAAGCAGATGATGGAAAATTAGGCCAATCTGAGATGTCAGGAGATATTTTGATACTCCAGATTTCATGCATGACAGTTCAATGTCTGCCCGAAATGGCTTACATGCATTCCCTAGAAATTCAACACATGACCATTAGCACTGTTAGCACCATGCATTGTTTGAGTTAATGAAACACTTTTGCCTGTAGTACAGCAGGCGGTAATATTTTGTGTTACTATTAACTAAAAACACAAAGTTTATTGTATATCCTTATTCAGAGACGAGTAAACGCGTGTTTTACCTTTTCAGAGAGGAAGTTTGATTTTTGGTGAGGGCCCAGTCAGTGTTTGCTTGTTTCAACTGCAACAGATAGAACAATAAAAAAAAGAATTAGAACATAAAATGAAAAAAATTATTATAACACATACGCAGGATAAATGTTTATACGACTTTTTTGAATATTTTATGTAACTACAGATGTCCACAAGCGCTCTGAAAAATATTGCTCGGGCGTTAAGGGAATCTTGTATGCCTCCTCGTGGCCAAAAGTGTGAATCGCACATCATTTATTTGGGAGCTGTGGTGCCTTGAGCAATGACTGTAGTGTCACGGTCTTCTCTTTCATCCTCAGAGATGCGGCGGGGGTGGAGGAGGTGGAGGAGGAGATGGGGGTGTTATTTATTCCATGTCAAAGAGAGAGAAAGTATGGATTCCGCGCTCTATTAATTCGCTTAGAGACTTTCATAAGGAGAGCGCCATGTAAGCTTATTATTAGAACCGTTCTTCAAAATACCTTCCGCAGATAATTAGAACACCGACATACGATTTTAATCTTCAAAGGAAACCGCAGCGGGCAGGAAATTAATTTCGAAAACGCATTTAACTGTCCGACGAATTCAATTTAATTTAATTTCTCGTTTTATTATAGAAACTCCCGTGCGTTTGCATTTTCCGCTGCAGCTCTGGTGAATTTATACAGAATTTTCCAGCTTTAATATATTCCCAGAAGAAATCCTGTAAGCAGCTCTGACTGCACACAAGAGTAGTACATCTGTTTGAGGTTTAGTATACCCTTAAGGGCAGAATTTGTCCTAAATGTGTTGGCCGGTGAAGAAAGTAAGGGGTATAAAAGAGGCCTTCATGAATATTCTATATGAGACCTGAAGGCCACAGATTCTATGAACATTACAGTTCGCAATTCCCTCAGTGGACGAGTCTTCCCCGGCTGTAAGAAGTTCACTGACCCAAGGCAAGGTCACACCTGGCTCTCCAACAGGTCACCCTGACAATTGAATGATAACCGAAGTGAGCACGTTTACATTTTACAGCCTGATGTTTCCACCTAGTGGATATTAACAGAACACACACACACACAGTTTCTCTCTCGTTCTCGTTCTATGAGGGCAAAGTGGCAGAATCTACAGGCGCGACACGTCTCCATCGGCTCCTGTTCGCTCCCTAATGCTTTCATTTCCCCAGCCCCATTATGGAAGAAACCAGTCCGCGTCCGTGTGCCATTGTGTACTGGATAATTAGCTTGTGTATGTGTGTGCGCGCCCTTGATATACAGTTGACAAGAATGTCTGCGCCTAAAAGCTATAGCAGAGAACTACAAAGCTTCTCCTGTTCAAGGTTAGAGACACATCACTTTAGTATTTTAGGCTGGCCACATTAACAACACAGAAGCATAAAGCATTTAATATTTTGTTAAGCAACATTTTAGAGAGATTAATATGCATATATAGAAAGAGAGAGAGAGAGAGAGGGATAGACTGCGCGCATAAACAAAAGAAGAACTGGAGATAGTGCTAAAAGACGCGCGTTTGTCCTCAGTTTCTCTGGTAGGTGCTACTGTCTAGAGACGCCAGCTCACTCTCAATCAAGGTCATTGATTGACTTAGAGGTATTAAATATTTACTGACAAATAATTAGCACCCTGCAGGTTTTCTTTTGTGCATTTATAGATTATCGATAGCCAATTCAAAGTGACAAACTCAATGAGCAAGTTGAGGGGAAATGCCGGTTTACCTCGTTCGGCGTAGTCGCTCCGTTGTTCACGGACGAGCAGCGGCTCTGTGAGCTCAGCGCCAGGTTATCCGCTCCTCTCGCCGCGTTATTTCTCGGTGTGCCGGGACTGCAAGGCTTGAGAAACATAAAGTCGCTCTTTGCCGATTCGGGCGTTAAACACACTTTGTAGCAGTAAGCTTGAGAGAGATTCCCAGGATTGCTGTTTACCTCCACGCAGTTCGTGGGCACTTTGGCGCCGGTGGAGATCTGCAGGTTAAGATTAGACTTTTTGAACACCTCGACGGGCGGCTCCGGTTCAAAGCTACAGCAAGCGGCACCGAGCGAGGAGATTGCGTAACCGCCGAGGGAGTCGCGGTCTTTGTAGCACTTCACGGCCGCCAGGACGATGATGGCCACGAGGAAGATGAGCGAGACGGTGCTCAGTGACACGATTAAATAGAGCGCGAGGTTAGACGGGGGCTGAGGGCTGAGCGAGAGGTCACCGAAGTCGGACAGCGACTCCGGCACGGAGTCCACCACCGACAAAATGATGGACACGGTGGCCGAGAGCGGCGGCTGCCCGTTGTCCTTGACAAGTATGACGAGTCTTTGCCTGATGGCATCTTTGTCTACAAAGCGACGAATCGTCCTGATCTCCCCGGTGTATAGAGCCACGCTGAACAGCCCGGGATCCGTCGCCTGCAGCATCTGATACGACAGGCGAGAGTTTTGCCCAGCGTCCGCGTCAAGCGCCGTGATTTTAGCCACAAGGTACCCAGCGTCCACTGACATGGGCACCATTTCAGTGGCAACAGAGCCGTTTCTGGGCAGCGGGGACAGGATGACCGGCGCGTTGTCATTCTGATCCAGAACGAACACGTTGACGGTCACGTTGCTGCTGAGCGGCGGGAACCCGGCGTCCTGAGCCTGGACGCGGATCTGAAAGTTCCGAAGCTGCTCGTAATCGAAAGAGCGAAGCGCGTAGATGTTGCCGTTATCAGAATTGATGGAGACATAAGTGGACACCGGCATGCCCTGGATCTGACCGTCAAGGATGGAGTAGGACAAATACGCGTTCTGATTAGAGTCCGGATCGAATGCGGTCACCGAGCAAATGGAAGCGCCCGGGGCGTTATTCTCGGTCACATATACAGTGTACGAGGGCTGAATGAAGCGCGGCGGGTTGTCGTTAATGTCAGACACTTGAACCAGAATCGTCTTCCTGGTGGACAGCGGGGGCGAGCCCAGATCTCGCGCCGTGAGGGAGATGTTGTACTCCGAGACAGACTCTCTGTCGAGAAACTCGCTGGTCACGAGTGTGTAATAATTTTTAAAAGATGAGTGCAGTTGGAACGGCACATTTCTTGGGATCTGGCAGTCCACAGCTCCGTTCTCTCCAGAGTCGCGGTCCATGACACTAATCACAGCTATCACCGTGCCCGGAGGCGCGTCTTCTTGAACAGGTGTTGACACTGAGGTTAATATGACCTCGGGCGCGTTGTCGTTCACGTCCAGAATATCGACCAACACTTTGCAATGCACGGCCACGGCTGAGGGACCCTTGTCTTTCGCCTGCACGTAGAGCTCGTACACGCTGGCCCTCTCATAGTCCACGATTCCCTTTACCCGGATCTCACCCGAGTGAGAATCCACGCTGAACAGCTCGCGCACCTTCAGAGGTGCGTGCCCGCTGAATGAATAGGTGATCTCGCCGTTTGCGCCTTCATCCAGGTCCGTGGCGTTCAGTTTGAGCACAAGCGTGCCTCTAGGCGCGTTCTCCACCAAGCTGACCCGGTATACGGAGCGGTCGAACACCGGAACGTTGTCATTCGCGTCCAGCACGGTTACGGTGATCTGTGCCGTACCCGAGCGCAACGGGGAGCCACCGTCCACGGCCGTGAGCACCATCTCGTGCGTCTTTTGCTGCTCTCGGTCTAACGGCGACTGCAGAACGAGTTCTGCAAACTTGGTACCGTCGTTACGCGTCTGAATGTCCAGCACGAAGTGTTGGTTGGCGCTCAGCAAGTACGAGCGGAGAGAGTTCGAGCCCACATCCAGGTCCTGCGCGCTCTCCAGCGGGAAGCGGGAGCTCGGCGCAGCAGACTCTGTGATCTCCAGATTAAACTCGCTCCACGGGAAACTGGGAGCGTTATCATTCACGTCCAATATCTCTACTTCTACCCGGTACAGTTCCAAAGGGTTCTCAATGACCACCTGCAAGTGCAAGAAACAAACGGGACTTTGTTCACACAGCTCCTCGCGGTCGATCTTCTCGTTCACAAACATAACTCCGTTCTCCAGATTCACTTCTAAATATTGTTTTCTAGCCCCGGATACAATCCGGAATCTCCGTGAGGACAATTTGGCCACGTCCAAGCCCAAATCCTCAGCGATATTTCCAACGAAAGCCCCGTGTTCCAACTCCTCGGGAACTGGATAGCGAATCTGCGCCAAAACCCGGTCCAGTGCGCACGCACACAGGAGCAGACACACAATCTGCCCTGTCAACGTCCATCGCCTCCCCGGAAGCCTACGGTCCATCTTTCTAAAAAAGCAGATCTTTTCAGCTGCTTTCACAGAGAAGACTCATGTTCAGTTGTGAAAGAATCAAACAGTTTTTGGAAAACTATTTAGGTACACAATACACATTTGCATTGTTATCCAGAGTGGAATAAAAGGGATCTTAAAAGTGCATCTGTCGATTTACAACAGAGATTGAAATTCGCAGCAAACTTAGAGTCTCTCTTGGGTTGTGCGCTTTGCGCGCAGCGCGGGCAGTGTGTGAGCAGGAGAGGCAAACGCTTTGATTTTCCAGTGTGTTAGACGCTTTGAGGAGTGTGTGAGGCGAGAGAGGGAGGTGATGTGTGTGTGTGTGTGTGTGTGTGTGTGTGTGTGTGTGTGTATAGTGAGGAGGAATCGTATTGGCGGACGGCGACATGAGAGCACGAAGCATAATCACTGTACCGACACGTTTAACTCGCAAGCTACCGGGCGCGCGTAATCACCCTAAAACAAACTAAACTGTTAATCAACGAATTAACACCTAATTTCTCGTAAGGTAATGTAGCGTTCTTTATCCTAAAAAGCATCAGTCTTAGTAATTCTGAAGTCCTAGCGTCCTTTTTCAGAGGAGGTTACTCATACATTTGCAGGTAGATTTTGCAAGCCAATAAAAAAATAAATATTAAACGTTGACTGACAGATATATATATATAAAATCCTTGGCCCTTCTCTATTTTGTAAAGAACACATTTAGGATTCGTGACCAGATAGTCTTATAAATTCTTGTAAGCTTCAGCTATACTAATACCAACATATTTTCGCATATGATCCTATATATGCAACAAACCAGATCAAGTGATTTATACGATTATGGATTGTGGAAGTTATTGTTTTGATGGGACAAATCTCGTCTTCAGAAAGAGTGACACATGTTCGCCCAAATCTAATCTTTAATTTTCATGGATAATCCTCACTAGTCGATGATGCGCGCTCCCCACGAGCATCCTCAGAGGAATGTTCTAATTAAGAACGCGCACCACTCTCTCTGTCTCTCTCACGGTCTCTCACTCATAGCAGGCCTACAGACACACATACAGAGAGAGAGCGAGAGAGAGAGAGAGAGAGAGAGAGAGAGAGACACGCACAAACACATACATTCTTGGAGTTTGCAGTTTGGGCACATCTTGAGGGATGAGGGAAGAACCATGTTGGAAGAAAAAAAAGACAAAACAAATCAAGGCTAGAAAAGCATTTTTTACAAAGAAAAAAAAGAGAGTCAGATTAGACTAGACTAGACCAGTGAACAGCACCTTGGCTAGGCCATCATAAACTAGACGAGACCAGCAAACCAATTACATCTTTTTTCCAGAAAGGATATTCTTAAGTGTTCCGACATCTCTGCCTCCTCTGACCCATCTTATCTCTACAGGGAGGTGAAATCCTCCACCCAGGTTTAAATAACCGCAGAATACAATCTGCTGTCAGACTTAACCTCCAGCAGATGGTAAAGCTCGAGCAGAAATGATTACATTTGAAAAAACAGGAGTTCCTCCGCTCTCGACTTCTTTTTAATTAACGGAGAGACGGATTAGTGCTCGGCTATCCGGGATCAGCCGTTCTTCAACAGAAGAATACAAATGTTTTTGGATAAATAATCCCCGGCGCATTTCACGGTGCCCGTCACATTAACATGCATTACACGAGCCCTTAAGCCCCGTTTCATCCGCCGGCTTATTGTCCACGGGGCGCGAGAGTGCCATTACTTTCACCACAAGCTCCATTTAAACTCACTCACGGTAACCTTGCAAAACCCCTGTCTGTCTCTGCTGAATACTTCAGCAAGAAAAGAGAGACAGACGAAAAGAAATGATGAGAGAGAAAGAGATGGCCTTTGTACATCTTACATCTATAAAGAATAAGAATGCAGGGACATTAACAAATGACACCAGGATGTAAAGTCTAGAATACACAATGTTGTAGTAATATTTCACTTACTTCAGTCCACTTTAAATAATAACTTTAAATATAAACATATACCTGATAAATGAAGCTATGTAAATAGGCTGTCAGTAAAATATTTCAAGAATACATTTGGAAAATTTAGGAAAATAAAAAAAATATTATTAAACAGGCTGCTCATGATTCTTTGTTCTATTCGGAGTTTCAAAAGTGATCTTTGGGCTCCATCTGCTGCTCATCTCGTGGTGTTACAACTAAGAAGAGTTAAATCGAATAGCCTTAAATAAATAAATAGTAAACACATGTAAAAATGTAACCATATTCATATAGCCTATGCCTTAAATTTTCATTTCACGTAGATTTTATATGATAAAAACTAAAAAGGCAGGAAACTGCACGAAGTGGAGACATATTGAGTTGTATGCTTCATACAGACCCTTATAGCCAACCAAAAGGATAACAAATCATTGACTGACAAAGGAGCAAGCTCTCATGGCATCACATATAAAAACGTTGGACAGCAACCGTGGTTCGATCTCCGGTCGCCGGTTTCCCGGCGGCCGTGAGATGGTGATCTTTTGGTCAATCGGAAGTAACCACTGAGCTAAACCAACGCAAGCACTTCGACTGAAATAGCAAGTAGTTTAACAGTTCGTTCTAAACTCTTAAGTGACAAACATGAAAGAGCAAATGTGTAAAAGGAAACATAAAATATCAAGCCAATCTATAATAAATACATTTGAAAGTTTTTGTTTTGAACACATAAAACACGACAGTTTACTTGTTTGGAGTTACAAACGTGATCTTTAAGCCCCATCTGCTGTTCATTTCGAGGTGTTACAACAACAAGAGGGGAACTTTCTATTGAAACATCGAATTTGCATTATGGCAATTAAAATATGACCTGTCTTACATCTTGATTTTATATCAATATATGTAAAAAAAAAAAAAAAAAAGGAATGCAAGAAGTAAAGACAAGCTGTAATTTGTTTCATAACGAGCCCTTATTGCAAAGTGAAAGTCAATGACTGACAAAAGAGCAAGCTCTCGTGGCATCACATATAAAAACGTTGGACTGGGCCTGTGGTTAGATGAGATGGTAGGTTGTTATTTGGTCTATAAGAATGTAACTACTGAGTTATTTCAACGCTGGAGCAAAACGCCTGAACGCCTGACTTTAACAGCGACTGGTCACAATGAGAACCTGCCATGTATCACACTAGCCTAAATTCTGTGGGGAGAAATAAACAATTTGCTATGTTATTAATTTTAAAAGAAACAACTTTGTTCAGTATTATATTGAATAGCCTGCTTAGATCATTAAAAGCTTAAATAAGTAATAAACCTAATTTGTAAACCAGTAGAACTGGAAATTGTCATAGCTTTTAATGGTTCAAATTGTAAATTAAGACCCTTCACATTTTAATGCATGGACTCTGAACTTGAGTAGGCTATTTTCCAGCACTAAACACTTCAGAAAAGCAAAAACAACTCAAGAAATAGCATTAAGGTGTTGAAAAAAGGCAACAGATTCCAATAAATGACACTGACACCACTTGACATATGAATCAACTAGAACGTTAAATATAGATTTTAGATTCAAAATTGCAAGGTTGTTTCTTCAAAATATCTGCCTTTGTGTTTTGCAGAACAAATAAATTAATACAGATTTGGAGCTACTCGAGGGTGAGCAAATTATGACAAAATTTAAATGTTTGGGTGAACTGTTCCTTTAACTTACATTAAAGGAACAGTAGCCTAAGAAAAATAAGCTACTTTGGTTTCAGGCTGACCGATAGTTGTATAGTCCATACTGCATGTAATTGACCCATCAATCTGTGCGGTCATAAAGTCTGAAGTCAGTGAACTAAAAAAGATTTTAACCTCAAAACGCTGGACAGAGCCCGTGGTTCGATCTCTGACCGTCGGTGACCGTCAGTCATGAGCTAAGTTATGCCTGAAGTAACCACTGAGCTAAACCAACGCGAGAAACACAGCATTCAACAGGTACTTTCACTTATAACTCTGAAAATACGGAAGTCCCGTGCATTAACAGAAAATGAAACTACGAAACTGAAGACAATGACTATTACAATAGCCTAAAAATAATAACTCAGATTATCCTACATTATAAAACCTGACTAAGTTTTAATAAAAACTTCTGTTTTAAGATGAACGCTAAGAAGGTGATTTACGCGGTCTTAGCGCGCCATCTATTCGAATTTAATTTATTCCTCTGACGCAAACCTGGATATTCTTATAGTATAGGATTTTTTGATTATTTGATTTAAACAGATATTTGTAAAATGTAAATGTATCAACGTAAACATAGTAACAGTCTTGTCACTAAAGACTATCACATAAGAGAGAAGCATTTAACACTTTATATTTTGCTATCATATGCGGAGGCATTCATGCATTTTAAAATCTGTTTTACATATAAGAATACTTCCTGGGGCCACTTTACAATACAGTATCAGCACCCAATACTTTATTTCTAAAGCTAAACAGGAATATTTACTTGCTAATAACAGGCCTATATATCACTATCCAAAAGAGGGCAGCAAAGACCATAGAATATCTGCAGGACCTGTAACTAAAGAAGTTGCTACAGATGCTCAGTTTCCTGGTAGCTGTTGTTTTCCCACACACCTATATGAAACAGACAGCAGATGTGTTTGACACTCTCAGTTATTAAGCGGGTCTTTGAGAACGAGACAGATTCCACATAGACCCCAGCTCTCTAAAAAAACATTCAAACATGCTTTTGTCCACAGTAATTTGCACTATATTCATGATATACATATATGCGTTTGCATTCTCAGGGAGCCAAACCCGACACTGGTGTTGCAAACATTATGCTCTACTACAGACTACAGCTACAGAAACTTGTGTATGTATATATATATATGTGTGTGTGTGTGTGTGTGTGTGTGTGTGTGTGTGTGCGCGGGTTTATGTGGTTTATGAGGACACAAATTTGTATAATGACATG
>JAUMHQ010000071.1:4152871-4168495 GCA_032361165.1 Enteromius paludinosus
TATCATTACGTCTATGGAGAGTCCTCATAAATCACAAAAACCAACGTGTGTGTGTGTGTGTGTGTGTGTGTGTGTGTATGTGTGTGTCAGCCTTTTCTGCTCAAAAGAAACTTCTGAGATATTAAAGAGATCTCATTTGTGATTTTTCTTTCCTACGGGTACATGAACCAGAAAGTGGCCTGTGTGTGTGTGTGCGTGTGTGTGAACACCCCCTGTGGGGTGATAACCTGTAATTACTGCACCAGATGTGAACGAGAAATGGGGAGAGACAGAAAGACTATAAAATATTGCAAAGATGGAAAGAGAAAGACTCTGTTCCAAAACCTACTGAGTTGTCTTGCTGCCTACTGCTACACAGGTATACCTCCGTATAAATATACTTAATACATACAAATTTAGTTAGACTGAACTATTTGTATTTATTTTTCAGCACTGACACTCATTTTCTTTAATCTATTTATTTTATTTTTTTTGCAATTCATTACAAATTAGAAATAGACCAAAATTAGGTAGCATATTTACACCACAAACTGTGACTTTCTTTAGCATTTTGTCTGGTTTTGCATTACAAACATCGAAACATTATTTAGAGTAAAATATATTTACTTCTGAAGGAAAATTTTTAATCTTGTTCTCAGATATTAAGCAAGTTTATGCTAAACAAACATAAAAAAAATTCAGTGAGGTCAGATTTATTTTGACTTTTTTTTTCCCATTTGAAGTATTTTTAAGTAAATGCATGTCTATTTTACAATGTTTAGATGTCTGCGCTGTGCAGTACACCTATGTAGGTAGAGCTCAGCGATTTGGAACCAAACCATCCAGACCGGACGGGGAGGAAAATGAGGGAAAAGTTTCTTTATAAGAGTAAGATTTTGACAGCAAGACAGAGGTTTAGATAGAGAAAGAGAGAGAAAGAGCAAATGAATTCATGACATGCAGACAAAGAAAAGAGTGGAAATGGAAATGCTGGGTGTGGTGAGACGAGAGGTGTTTCTGTCTGGGAGAGGGTAAGATGGAAGAATAAAGACAGAGAGAAAGAAGAGTTTCTTACACATGTTATTCAGCTGTGTAAACTGCTGTAAGGCGGGTCTGGGGTCTCGGGTTGCCAGTGAAAATGGCTCATATTTATATGAGACTGGCAGCCCCGACACCTCTTACACACACGTTAATATTATTATTACTACTGAGCACTCAAAAATGGAAAATGGCAGCAACCTGCGAGGCCTGGAGAGGAGCGCATGTGTGTTCGTGAGAAAACGCAAGTATGTCTGTGAGAATATGTATACATAAGAGACAGAAAAAGAGAGGGATAGAAAGAGTCCCACTGGAAAAAAATAAAAGGGGCAGAGAAAGAAAAAGAAAGGTTGCAGAAAGAGAAGTTTGGCATGAGGAGATGGATAGGGAGAAAGTGTAACGTGATCTACTGAACATATTAGTGCTGTCAAAGAGGGGAACAAGAAAAAGAAGAAGGAGAAAAAGGGTGTCAGACACGAGCATGTATTCCAGGACAAGATTATAAAATTCCCGCAAAAACGGCACAGACATGTTGGAACAGACAGACAGACACACGTATTGAGCAAAGTAAATTCTTAACAGGTGGGTGGGGCCACTCATATCAATGACAGACCCGTAATTTCCCTCAGGGTCATATTTAACCAATCACAGATCTGGTTACATAACCAGATCACAGGCCCGTCCAACGGTGTCACTGAATACTAGTCAAAGTTCACGAGGTCCAATGTAACATTCCCAGATTTCCTACGAATGGAACGAACCATCGGTGAGGCTTGTACCGCACAAATAGTGCGCTGAAATGAAATGCTGGCGATGTTCAGAAGAGTACACTGTGTATACGGCATTGGATTTTTTGAAATAATCTTTTTAAACAGCGTGCAGTCTTCAATAATAAACAGTGGTGTGATACATTAGGGTGGCCTTATGCCTCCTTTTCCCCAGACATATCCAGGCCAGGATTTCTAGATGTCTAGGTTTTTGCGTTGTTTTCATTTCATGCATGGTGAAGAATGTTTGAAGTGATGTATGATGACTGAGAGCATGTCAATAGCAAAGCAAAGTCAAAACCCAGACATTTAGAAATCCTTGCCCAGCATAGGATTTTCATCTTATGTTGGCACACGCAATGGTAAATTTGTGTAAAGCTACAGATAAACTCTGTAAGTCGAACTGTTAATAATTAAACATGCTGAAAATGAAACTCTCCTCCGTTTTTTTCGTCTATGTAGTGCACTCAGAGATTGCATATTTGGCCTGTTGTACCTGGTTATTTGGGCAATTCACGCATACAGAAAATACAGTATAATGCATTACGCACATGAATAGTATGTCATTCTGAACATACCTGTTGACAGGCTCCTGTGGTACTGCTGCTTCCCTGAAGGAGGCAGCACTCTCTGGTGATCTCTTCACTTGAAGTTGATTTGTTTCATCAGCCTCTTCGTCCTCATCATCCTCACCAGCACGGCACATTCGCCAATGAGAAATGAGCACAAGAGCTGATGAACGGAGAAAGGGAGATGAGGAGAGATGGGAAAGTTATCTGACCTGCCTGTGTGTGTGTGTGTGTGTGTGTGTGTGTGTATTCCCTGGTGCGTTTGGGTGATAACACACAGAACAGACCTGTAGCCTCGCACACAGAGATTTAATGAGAGTAAAAGCTGGTGATTAATAAAGAACGTGGAATGAAAGTGCTGGAGTTTAATGAGGACGAGGTCAAAATGTGTGTTTTTACTTAGCTATACTTGAGGGGGAAATTAGTCGCCAGAATTTAGCTAAATCTGACAAAATCTCCCTTGTGCAGACATTCACGAACATTTGGAAAAATTGGACTCGATTGGAAAAACGATTCATTAATGAAATAAATGTTTCTTTTTTCTCTCTCCCTCTTTCTTTCGGTATATGTAAATGTTTTCTTTTAGGATTAGTACTTGGTCTGTAGTCATTATAATTAGCTTTATTTAAAAACAAAGGAAGTCTACAATATGTCCTCATTGATCTATGTAAATGTGGGCATCTGGAACATTTGTTTGAATGTGAGCGGCCTAGAAACCCAATAATCATGATTTAAGTTGCTGATGGATGCTGGTTTAGATGGAACTGGTGAATGTTTCCATATAGACCTGTCGGAAATTAAGTCTAAATGACGCAGTCGGTCTAGGATCGGCCTAGGAAAGAGAGAGATGACAGACGGTTTCTACTGGAGGAAGTGACAACAATTACGGAAAAAAAGGAAAACAAACTGACCCAGGGGAAGACAAGTCCTGCTCATTTTCTGCTGAGTAAACTCAACGCGTAATCATGTTCTCTCTGAAACTAATTAACAGCCACAGGCCAACTATGAGACAGAGAGTAAATTATAAGCGCTGTTTGCTTTAGACAAACCTCTAACGTGGAGAGTTAAATTTAAATTGTGCGTCGTCCTGCATTGTTTGTGCTCCAGTCGTGAATGATTCTTCAAATCAAGTGTCTTAAGTGATCAGACACAACATGAGACAATAAGAAAACATGTGGTAACCAACCTATCAACTAATGAACACCCTAGCAGCACCCTGGAACAAACCAAAATCACTGCAGTGAGTTCATGTATTTATGACATGCATTATTTTGCATGAAAACAGAAAAAAGTGTACTCTAAAATATGTATTTATTTTTAGATATTAAGTCTTGTCTTCTAAACAATTTATTAAAATCAAGTGGCTTTATGCTCAAACAACCCAATCATTACAGAGAGTTTTGAATGGAAATATAAAAATGTCCTTATGTAATATGCAATTTCCCTATTTCTTTTCTAAGTGGATACATACATTTCTTGTTTTTCGTTATATATATGTGTGTGTGTGTGTGTGTGTGTGTGTGTGTGTGTGTGTGTGCATGTTATTATTATTTGAAAGAACAAATATCTGTCAATGAGGTCATAAAATAAATATTCCCTCTGAATAAAGTTTATTCTTCTGAGTCTATTTGTAGAAATATATGTCCTTTTGATGCATTTTAAAAAACAAGACTTACTACCACAAGCCATTCTGTATTTAAACTAATTGTATCTCGAGACCATAAAATACCATCTAGCAACTACCTTAGCTCCACAACCCACAACATGAGTTGTGTACAGTCAACATCACTCGCATAAAAACCTAACTTTCTACTTAGAGCTCATAGCTGCATTCACAACTGATTTTCCCCAACTCTTCTCTTTTTCACCTTTCCTCTTCCCTCTCTCTCAAAATCGCATGTTATGGCTAAATGCCCAATGAGTCACAACTCTGGTAAAACCATCAGAGAGGAAAGAAACAAAGGGGGAGCAGGAGAAAGAGAGAGAGGGCAGAGACCAGGGTTCATTCTCCACTTCCAGTCCAGTAGTTCATGCGTGCATGTCACTAGCGTTTAATCTTCAAAGAGCAGCGTGCACACACACACACACACACACACACACACACACACAGAGAGCCAAATAACATTAGAGCTCTGTATCACCAGTACATGCCCTACCCATCACTCCCTTCTGGTTGCCAGTGGAAACCACACAAACAATCCCTCTTGGGCAATAGCAGGAGTCAGCAGAGGATGCAATGCTCTCTCCCTCTCAATTGTGTGCTAGACGGCATGCACATAAATATGCATGCCTGTGTGTTATTGTCTGGATTACATTTTAATTCTTACATTTATATGAAGTGTGTGTTTGGCCTCAAAAATGTGATGATGTCACATTCTCTGGCAAAGCTGAACACTTTGAAACAGTTTTGAGTGCCTGAGCGAGAGAAACCTTCAAAAACTGTGCAAAACGTCGTAATCTGACAATCAATTTGACAACATCAGGGATGTTAACAAAATGTTGAACAAAGAGTGCAGCTTCCAGCGAAGTGTGTGTTTATCTAACGCACATGCAGGGCCAGCGAGTGACCCACACACAGACAAATTACCACCGAATGACTTTCCAGTGTCCAGCAGGCCATATCATTCAATCTGTTTGTTTTTCCTTTCAATAAACTAAAGCATCTGCCTTGATTTTACCCATTAATAAACCATGAAAATAGTACTGTTTGGATTTCTGTTCAAGTGTATACACATAATGATTATTGTCTCTTTTTGTCATCTTCAGTCGTACATAGTCCATGCAATTAAATTATTGGAAAATTGACTATCTGTGCAAAAGTCAGAAAAAACGCCCAACCCCCCGAAAAAGTCTTGAAAACGTGTTTTCATCGCAAAGCTCAACTTCTTTTGCCAGTTTTGTAATGTACAAGGTTAAAATTAAATAAGTGCAAGCACATTTTTCCTCTGCAAGCAGACGAGAGGAAGAGTTTTTTTTCTCTTTTAAAACTTAATTAAGTGCCCCCTATGGCTCACTGTTACAAATCTGCACTAGTTCAGAGGATATAAAGCTTATTTTAAAACTGTTTACCAAAATCAAGCCTTAATCTTTTCTTAAATGGATAGTCCACCTCAAAATGAAAATGAAGTCTGTGGTTAGTAATGTTTTTGAGGGTTGCATTGATGTATAAAATATACAATAACATTGTTAAATATAATTACAACTTGACTGTTCACTATTTTAATACATTGTAAAATTTAATTGCAAAGCTGAATTTCCAGCATCATTACTCCAGACTTCAGTATCTGATCCTTCAGAATTTATTCTAATACTCAGATTTGATACTCAAGAAACATTTCTTATTGTTATGAGAACTGAAAACAGTTGTGCTGCTACAGAAAAAGTTTACTTTGATTAATAACATTTTTTAAAATACATTATAAATGTCTTGAGTTTCACTTTTCATTAATTCGATGTATCGTTTTTGAATAAAAGTATTGCAAAAAAGCAACAACTTACTGTAGCAACAGTTTATTCATGGTGCTTTTTATTCTATTTGAAGATCAACAACCCTAGCTTCAATGCATTTGTGTTGTATGTAAAAGAGCCGCTTGGGTTCCAAGCAACAAAAGGGTGCTTAAATGATGGCATAATTAGCATTTTTGGTCGAACTACCCCTTTAATGTCCCTTAACTCATTTGCTCTCTTAACCTTAAGAGTGACCCCAAACCCTTAGCTTGACCTCTGACCCCTCTATCCACCTCAAAGGGTGATTTGAGCGAAACTCCAAGCCTAAATAAACGATTTCTTGAGACACAGTACCCACGAGTCCGCTCTCACCCCGGGGAGGATGCAGCTCAAGATTCAGGCCTTCCCAGAAACTCGAGCAGAACTCCTCCAATACAAACACTCATCAATAAGTAGTCACATCGCATACTGGACGCACTGCGACACTCCGTAAGACCTCATCTACATGAGAACATTCCCTCCACGCCTGTCAGAGTGCATATGTGTGTGTATGTGTGCGAACAAAGGCGAAGAGGGGTCGAAAAACAATTACGGTAAAAAATGACTAATATGTCACAGACGTGCTGAAGTACTTTTTTTCCCCTCTCTTCATTCGCTCTTTTTTATCCTTTCTTTTCAAAGTCACTATAATTACAAACAAAAGGGTTGATTTCTCTCCAGCTCTAGGCATGATAATGGAGAATCTAGTGGGAATCGAAGATACGGACACACACACATGCATCGACGCAAAGTGACGAGAGGTTTACACAATGCATGCACACACTGTAAACGTATGTGTCTTCTTGTGTAACTTGTTCAAACACAGCTGCTTTTAGTTGGTGACAGAAGACAGTGAATCAAAACACTTAGAACTTGACACGCATGCATGAGTCTTTTTGTGAACAACAGCACAGGTGGTTGCATACTGGGGGTAAATTATAAGCATTTAATAATTATTGAATTGTAAAAAAAGTGTTGTCGTTCTCCAGTACAAATATCTAAACAAACCTAAATCAAGATGTAAATTTACCTGAGAAGCAAAATGGCTTCAAAGAATAGTCATCATCATTTACTCACCCTCAAGTAGTTCCAAACCTGTATAAATTCCTTTGCTCTGCCGAAAACAAAGAAAGATATTTAGAAGAAAATTGGTAACCAGACTGTTTTGGTCACTATCGACTTCCAAATAGGAAAAAAAAACTACTATGGAAGTCCATGGTGACCCAAAACAGCCTGGTTACAATATTTTTTCAAAATATCTGTTCAGCTGAACAAAGAAATTCATATAGCTTTGGAACTTCTGACGGCACCCATTCACTGCAGAGGATCCATTGCTGAGCAATTGATGTAATGCTACATTTCTCCAAATCTTTTCCTTTGAAAAAAATTAAGAAGGTACATTTACATTTTTGAGGAGTTCTTTCAAGTCGTTTTCCTTCTAAATGTACCTAGACTTAATGTTTTACTGGAAAACAAGACAAAAATCATTACTTGCAGTGAGGCTTTGACAACCCATCCAGTGATAGAGGAGCAAATCCTGCTTGATCCAGCAGTTAGGGAGAACATTTGGTCAATTTAAACTAGCGCACACACCACAAGAACACACAAGTGCAAGCACACAAGCTCACAGCATGCATCTGAATGTCATCATCGGTGCTGATGAGATGCCAAACAGTAATGACACCCAGATCACCTACACATGACTGCCAAGTGTGTGTGTGTGTGTGTGTGTGTGTGTGTGTGTGTGTGTGTTTTTGCCCCACATCACCACACGTGTTTGCATGCAGCACGGCTACAACGAGACTAAAAGAACCCAGCTGCTAATGAACACGTCAAATGTGTGTTGTCTTTGTCAGTGTGTTTGTTTGTTTAATGCATTGCCACGATTTGAGGGACTGTGTGTGTGTGTGTTTGTGTGTGTGTTTTAGACCAGAGATTAGAGCATCTGTTCTAAAGAGAGGAGTGGGTATTTTAGTCTTTCTCTCGTCACATGCCCCTGTCATCCCTCCATTTTCCATTTTTACACGCAGCTCCAGATGTTGAAGAACTGAAATATTAAATTACAGAAATTGGCTTGTTTCTGCACTTTTGGCTATATCAAAACAGCCCTTCCCTAATGCAGTCTCTCTGTAAGACGAATAACATACCTTAAGCAAGTATGCAGACACAGTCGCAAATGCAGTGCATCGCAATTGTACAGTAAGATGTTTCTCTTTGAAAATAAATAAATAAATCATACTGTTATTCAGCAAGGATGTGTTAAATTGATCAAAAGTTTCAAGACATTTACATTGCTACAAAATATTTCCGTTTAAAATAAATGCTTTTCTTCTATTATTCAAAGGATCCTGTAAAATACAAAAGTATCACAGTTCACTCAAAAATTAATAATGATAATAAATGTTTCTTGAGCTGCAAATCAGCATATTACTATAATTTCTGAAAGAAACATGTGACACTGAAGACTGAATTAGTGCCTGCTGAAAATTCAGCACTGCTTTACATCATATAAAATCACTTATTTTTAAATAGGCTAGTAAAGATATTTCACAATTTTAGCATATTTACTGTATAAGACACTCAAAAACACTGCACCTCAGTACTAGAGACTCTTCAAATGTCTCTGTGGTATTAAATGCATTTCTACTCAAGTAATTATAAGAACAGTTTAAATAACTTTAGCGTGCCAACAGAATTGAAAGAGAAATCAATGTTAATGCCTGAAATACAATGTCTGATGCTGCGATCGCAAAGTGTACTACAAACTGCACAACAGGACATTTCTGAGCACAGCATTTCCTTAAAAGTAGCTAGAAATCACATACCCACTGGTTCAGATGATAGATCGTCTCCCTCCATAATTGTCCACAGTCTGGTGGTTCTCCCTCTTTCAGGTTCTAGGTGTGTTCTGCTGCACGGCTGTTCTGGATTAATTCTGGATGATTGTGGAGACTCCTGAAGGTTCAGACATTTTCTGGGCCAGCTGCTCAGAAACATTACAAAAGACATTAGCTTACCCATAAATTAGGGCCCAGCCACATCAGCAGATTGTTAATTCACTTTGAGTTCCCTGTAACCAGGTGCAAAAACAAAAACAAGGGGCCTAAAACAGAGCCCTGTGGGACACCGAGGTGCTCACTTACAGAAGTCTACTGAGAGATGACTCAAGCCTCTGAACATTCACACACAAACTCACACATACACATATACACACACTACCTGCGGCCATTGTTAAGGAAAGAGATGTTTTCCTCGCTTGGTAAAGGGTGTATATGGATTTATAAGGCAGTTCAGTTGTTTGTGTCCAAAACAGCGTGATTAAACTGTGTGTGTGTTTTTCTTGTATTCATATGTTTATGTACGCATTTGCAGTGAAGGGTGGAGACTTACGTGTGTCAGATGTATGTTTATGTGTATGCGTGTGGCACATGTGCAGTGACTGCGTACGTCTGTTATGTATATGTGATGAGTGTGTATGTGTGTGTGATTGATATGTGATGTGTATGTGTGCGTGTGTGTGTATGAGCCCGTCTGCTCAGGGCATTGGTTGAATTGTTTCCACATGTGTCTTAATGCAGTTCTAGGCGCACTGGGTGGGGGAGAAAATGTGTGTGTGTGTCTGTTTTGAAGGGGGGGGGCATCAGGTTTCATAGCGCCACAGACCACATCTGGGCCTCCGTGAGCAGAGGTAAAGTTCCCACGACTAACCACACACAACACACACAGGCATGGATGTATTGCATCAAAAGATGCAAAACATGACGTACACACATGAAAACCACATGGCACAGGTTAACAAGTGAGCAAACACACATGCACCAGCAGCATGATGTAACGCATATCCAGCAGCGACAATCAAAAACATCACACACACACAAACACGCAGCACACACCCTGGTTCGCTGGCACGGCAGTTCTCCTGCCATGGGCACACGGGCGTTTCACTGGCATTAAACACATGGTAGGAAAATGTGAATGTATTCGGTAATCGCTCCTCTATTACACCCAGAGAGGGAGAAAAAGAGCTCTCCTACATCTCATTTACACAACAAACAGAGAAAAATGAGGGAGAAAAAAAAAAGAGCAAAAAGAAGAGAAAAATTCTAATAGGCTGCAGTTGGGCATGTCTGGACTGAGATTAAAGAGAGAGAGAGAGAGCGAGCAGAACAAGAAAAAGAACATGAGAGAGGGAGGAGAGGTGTGAGGTAGAGGGGAAATGAAGGATGGATGAACTTTCTTCTTAAGAACAATCTTGGACACCTATCAGAATACACTTCAAGATGTCATTGTATTACACAATAAAAAAATTACAGCAAATATAATTTAAGGTATAGAAAGATGCGCAGGCACACTTTGCAATCCATACTTTTGACAAAAAGATGTTTGGTGGCTTGAAATGATAAAACAGTTACAGTGTTGAACATGAAGCCAGACAGTTTATTTGTGTTTAATGCATGATGAATGTGATTCTCTACCCCTGTTTGAACTTGAGAAGAACTGAATTTTTATCAGGGTTGCCAACTTTACAAGCCCATCAAATTAGAACAAACATGCAAACAATAATAGTACTACTACTAACAATAATTCAATGTACATCACAATAAATACAGAAATAAAATGACAATAAATAGCTGTTAATAGGTCAGGATGCAAGAGCATTTTTACTACAAAATGTCTTACATGCATGTGCCAAATGTTGGCAACTCTGTTCATGTATCCACTTGAAATCCCAGGCTATTCAAAAACACTGAAATCTCAAACAGGAACCTTGTGAAAAGAAGAGATCATGCCATGTACAGACATTTGCTTTGATAATCTATACATGTTAAGTGTAACTCGAGTGTCCCAATACATTTCACGGGCCACTGTTTGGTTTTGTGCATGCATGTGGTTAAATAAATCTGGTCAAGCAAAAACACAAAATCACACACACAAATAGATCCCAGATTTGTTTACAAGCACTTGACCGGATTTACAAAACTACTGTGTAACTGAAGAGCCGGTTCTGATTTACCATCAGATAAGCATTTTACAAAGAGCGAGAGAAAGAGAGAGAGTTACTGCAATTCATTAATGAGTTCAGAAACCTTTAACACACAGTGAGCCAACAGTCAAACACACACACACTCACTCACTCACTTGCGCAACAGACCAACAGAGTCCAGGAAAACATCATTTTTACCAAAACATGCACATAACTACACACACATGAGCAGCTGACTCAGCTTTGAGAAACTCAATCTGAGAAACTGTAGATCTCGATCATAACAGTTTAGAACCTTCAGATCCAGATCTCACAAAAAAAAAAAAATTAGAATGTTTTAAAATTTATTTTTCTGATCCTGTGTTATGATTGGTCGATCCAGTGTTCTGTTGGTGACATCACTAGATCTGGAGTAGGGACAATCATTCAATCAAGTTTTTTAATGCAATAAAATTTACGTTTTATCAAAAATTAAGTCTTGTCATTTCCTTCACACAGTAATTTTGAATGCATTAGTTGTGAATACTGTATGACCTGTTTTTCAGAGAACCAGGGAGATTCTGAGTTACTTGGAACAGGTTGCATGAAGTGTAGAGAACTGATGTGATGAAGAAAGAGATAAACATGACAGAAAGAGAGGAAGGTGATGAAAATGAAAAGGGAGAAATCGAGGGGAGGCAAATAAATATTAGTGGCCAAAAGAAAGAATAATGAGAAACTGCAGAATGTAGCAATAAAGAAATGCGAAGGAAAAAAGAAGGTGAAAGGTGAAGACGAAGAGCGAGAGAGAGAGAAAGAGGACATTAGAGGGAGGAGATACGAAGCTTCTCAGATGTTTCTCCTAAGAAAAAGAGCTCAGTAACCTTACACGCATCTCCTCAAATGATTTAAGAGATCTCAACAATGTTTTTACCACATTAAAGTGTGCAGTTAGCAGAGATATCAGTAGACCACAAATGATTGTCTTACTCTGTATTTTCATTTTGTTTTCCAGTACAAATATCTAAACATTCTTAAATCAGGAGAAGCAAAATGACTGAAAAAAATGAAAATATTTATCAAAATGAAGTTGATGCATAAAACAAAAACGAATATCGGCCAATAAACCAAATTCACCTATATTTATTGAGGCCCAACTAGTAAAAATAAATAAATTAATTAATTAATACATTAAAAAAACACCCCATTTCATAAAAAAGGTAATTCTGACAAGTTTCCATAGATATCCGTTCTTGCTTTAAAAGTCTCTTAAAGTCTCTTAATTTTGATATTTATCAGAAAACAGGACTTCATCTAATATCTGGAGTACTGGAAAACAAGATAAAATACTAAGTAAGAAAATACATTTTGCATTCAACTTCCAAATTGCTGCAGAGTGACTATCATTATTTTTTTAATGCTTTTAATTGTGTTCAGCTGGTGTTTTTGTGGTTTTTAGATGTATGAAGTCAGTTCTCTTCAAGTTCACACAGGGGTGAGAATAACATTCAGTATTAATATGATCAACTAACCACAAACAAACACAAAAAGTAACAGTATTTGTCTTCGTGTTGAGTCTGTCTGCGTATCATTGCCCACTTTAAGGATGTGTCTCAAATTCCACAATTGCTTCAGACACGACGGCAAAAGAAAAGAGCAGGTGTGCAGGGAAAAAGAGAAATCTAGACTTCTCCCAAACTCACAGAGCTTATAGTTTCTACTTTTCCATAAGCCTCAGCTGAAGGCAGAAAATTGCGTTGATGCTTTTAAGTTTACTGTTATAATTTTGAGCAGTTATGGCATTAAGAATCACTTCAGGCTGCTAGATTTCCCTCCTTCTCTCTCTCTCAGTCTGTGGTGCTGAACCATCAGCCAGAGAGAGACAAGTGCAGCTCTGTGGTGTGTGTGTCTGCCTCCTGTTTGGCAGAAATTGGCCGGGACAGTCACAATTACCCTGTGGCCGACCGAAGCATTTCCTGGGTAAGTGTGTGTGTGCTGGGATGCTTTGCTGTGGTGGCCTACATCACCATTAACTGCTTGCTTTACTGAAACATCAAAAACATGGCGCTGTCAGACCACATCCACATCAGCACAGAACATCGCCACAGCGTTTAACACTTTAAGTCTCATTCTTATCAATATTTCAGCTACAAAAATGAGCAAAATGTTAGCTTTGCTCACAACGAGGCCAATCACAGGACATGTAAAATCTGCTTTATACTTTAACTTAAAATCTTTTTAAAAAGCCGTAAATTATTTTTATAATCATTATTTCTCCCCCAAGTAACTTATATAAAATGTAAAAGGAGAGAGCAGAATGCCCAGGCTGCTCTTTTTTCATTCAGTGTTGTTAACTGAAATTAAAAATAAGCAATTGCATTTTATATTTAAGCTAACAAACAAGCAAATATTACATGGATAAGTTAAACTAAATGAAAACAAGAAATTAAAACAAATCTTAATATAATTTAGTGTATTATAATATATTCTAATAAAAGTAATTTTGCAACTAAATGTCATCTAGCAGTTATTAGGGCATTAGTACACTCTCTGCTTAATATCTTCTAATGTAGCATTTTGATGGGTCCACAGCATATAACACACTGACTTCCAGAAACTTTCCAAGTATACGTCAACTTATTCTACTTACCTCAAACCAGGGGTGTCAAACTCAGTTCCTGACTCCCGCAGAGTTTAGTTCCAACCCTGCTCCAACATACATACTATGTAGTGTTCAAATAAGCCTTAATGACTTGATTAGCTGGATCAGGTATGTTTAATTAGGGTTGCAAATAAACTGCGCAGGGCTGTGGCCCTCCAGAAACTCCAGTTTAACACCCTTGCCCTAAACCTACCCTACCAGTCTACCCTGAGAATTAGTTGACATGTAGTTAGTAGAATGACTAAAGTGTACTATCAAAATAAAATGGAACCAAAAACTTCAAAGCTACGACTTCAGAACATTTGGAAAATCTGCACTAGTCTGATGAATTAGTTTTGCTTGTTTTTGTTGACAGCCATTGGCCCCAATCTACTTTCGGTATGTGGAAAACAGCAGCGTGAACATTCTGCTAACTGGCTCACATGTAAAAATAACTTAACTTCTCACTTTCATGTGCTATTAATCCACTTGTTTTCTTTTTGGGTGAACTATCCCTTTGAAAGAGGTTCAACTGGACCTCATTGCACTTGTTTGTATTTGCAACTGAATCCGAGTACCTGGTACAGCCAAACCGCGTTCGCCCTCCTTCTGTATTTGGAAGATCAGAGACGTCTGCAGGTGAGATGGACAGATCGGTCGTGAAAAACAGCTGCAGACAGGAACACCTGTCACCATGACACACACACCAGAGAAAAAAAAGGAATTAGAAGGGGAAAAAATGTGCGTCTATGTGTGCATTGGTTTTGCTCCACTCCTAAGCAGCCTAATAGCTTCAATAAGACTGTGGTTTACACACACACACACACACTTCTCACTGTTTTGCTTCTCCAGGAAAAAGAACCCCAAAAACAGCCATTTATTTACTTTCAACTGCATGTCTGTGGTATCAACCCTGCCAGAGAGAGAGAGAGAGAGAGAGAGAGAGAGAGAGAGGTACAGTACAGAGGAGCAGACAGGTTTGCCTAATAAGTTTTAAAATGATTTATGTTGTAGCTGATCTTTTATCATTATTTTGGAGATTTGGTTGTTAAAGGACTCATATGATTAGAAATTTACCTTTATTGGTAAATGCGTTTCTCTAAAGTGACTGAAAGTAAACTTTATAGATGAAATCGTTGGAGGTCACAGAGTGGCTGTGCTGTTGCACACTAACAGACGCTCAAATTCTGTTACAATATCCAAATGTCTCATCGCCAGCTCTCACCGAAAATGAATTATAAGCGGTCGCAGGGTATTGGTTCTTAAAGGTGCAGCTGCACAAAGCAGCCAGATGTTTAAATTTTAATTGTAGTTAAAGTTTCAGCAATTTTGTTGTTTTCATGTGTGTGTTTTTAATACTAGTTCATTTGAATTATTCCAGAATTTTTTATATTTAAGTTCTAATTGATTGCAATTTTATTGTTGTTTTTACTCTAATGTTCAGATTGAGGGTTAAAAAAAAATTATACATCTTGGCGAAAAAAAAGAAATATTACATGAAATGTTAAACCTTCAGCAAGCTGGTATTATTTATATACTATTATTGATCATTTGCACTGGCTTTTATTTCTTATCTTTGCCATTATATATATATATATATATATTACATATACAGTACAGGCCAAAAGTTTGGACACACCTTCTCATTCAATGTTTCTTTATTTTCGTGACCATTTACATTGGTAGATTCTCACTGAAGGCATCATAACTATGAATAAAAAAAAGGTGAAATAACTGAAAACATCTTTTATATTCTAGTTTCTTCAAAATAGGCACCTTTTGCTCTGATTACTGCTTCGCAAACTCTTGTATTCTCTCAATGAGCTTCAAGAGACACGCTGCGTGCAGGTAGGTACTACGTTTAAAACCGAACGTGCTACCCGACCGTTAAAACAGAACGTTCTACATAGTATGATGCTGTTTTTCACGTACTATATAGTAGGGAAGTAAGCGATTTCGGATGCAGCGGTGGTCACCTGAAATGGTTTTCACTTCACAGGTGTGCCTTATCAGGGTTAATTAGTGGAATTTCTTGCTTTATCAATGGAGTTGGAACCATCAGTTGTGTTGTACTATTGGACAACTGTTAAAATTCATATTATGACAAGAACCAATCAGCTAGCTAAAGAAAAACGAGTGGCCATCATTACTTTAAGAAATGAAGGTCAGTCAGTCCGGAAA
>JAUMHQ010000071.1:4194483-4220591 GCA_032361165.1 Enteromius paludinosus
GTGTGTGTGTGTGTGTGTGTGTGTGTGTGTGTGTGTGTGTGTGTGTGTGTGTGTGTGTGTGTGTGTGTGTGAGTGTGAGTGTGAGAGAGAGAGAGAGAGAGAGAGAGAGAGAGAGAGAGAGAGAGAGAGAGAGAGACGAGTGGAGGGGGTTCGGAGAGGGTGGGTGAGCGTTGGCTTGGCTGACCGTCTGCGGTTCTGTCGCGGTGCTGAGAAATGTTCCTTTTGGATCGGACCGTGAGCTTTCATACCTCCCTCTCGCTTTCAAGCGAACCGTCTCTCTTCACTCTGCCCTCTTGAGTTTTACAGTCATGAAACGAAGACTCAAAATGCATCAAAAGCACTAAACTTCTGGAAGCACCGTAAAGCGCTCTGGCTGATGTTGTTCTGGTCCCGGTTTACGCGAGATGGGGGGATTTGGGTTTGAGGCATTGGCAGATTTTTACCCTCTTAAAGCGTCGGACCCGGCTTGGACTTGAGTCAGGAGCGCGTTGCGTCCCGGTGGGACCGCTGGCGCGTGCGCGCGCTCCTTTGTTGCGCACGGTGACATTGGCGAGTGTTTTCGCTGTAGTCGGGCGGCATCACACAGAGGCTGAGTAATCTCGTTTGGATCCAATAAGTGCGTGTGTGAGGGGGGAAAGCAAAAGGAGAGGGAGCGAGGGAAAGAGAAGGGGGGCTGGGGGAGGGAGGGTGGATTGATCTGAAATCTTGTTCTGTTTTTTTTTTTTTTCGTTTTTTTTCTTGGAGTGATTTCTGCGCTCTGCCGTGGAGCTTCAGAAGACAGAGCGGAGCGGTTTCGGAGAGGAAACAAGCCGCGCAAACGCTTTCCAGCTTGGTTAGTTTTCTATCCAACGTTTTACGTGAATTTGTGAATGAAAGCGGCTGAGGAAGAGGAGGAGGCGCAGGTTAAGTGGACGCTGCTTCCAGTGCACGGATCTCCTGCTTTAATGCGCAAAAAGGAGACGCGATTTCCCTCACTAATCGAAGCGCTTTCGTCGGGCAGACTTTTGCGCTATACTGGGGGGAGCTGCAAACTTTCTTCATTTTAAAAAATAAATAAAAAGCTCAGATTGCATTCTTTCCCCCTTCAAACATTTTGGAGGTGATGTCATCGGCCCGTGTTTTGGCTGCTGTTGCGCTGGAGCTCCAGAATTGAGTCCGGGAAATCAGGTGCAGGGAGCTGCGAGCGTGTGCCGCTTTCCTTCTGCTTTCACTTTCCCCCTTCATCTGACCTGGACCGCGCCGCCGTCTCCCCGGCGCAGCAGCCATGACCGAGCACGCTCCGCGGTACCCGGAGTCCAGCTCGCCGCCGCAGCGTCTTCATCTCTCCATCTCCGTCCAGGTGCTCAGCCTCCCGCGGCGCGTAATTTCACCCGTAGCGGACCAGCAGTGACACGAACTCTCATGCGTGCGCATGCACTCCACGGAGTTTTAATCATCATCTGTGCAAAGACATTTTCAGCAGGAAAAGTTACGCTCGGACTTCTTGAAAAACACTGGGCGCGAACCTTTTGCTGGCTGTCTAAAAGTTTTTACGAGCGGAAACGGCGCATAGCATAGGTGTGGGTCGCGTTTGAACTTCGCTTCACCTGTTCCTCGGACTCCGGAGTATTCAGCTCGGCCCCGCCTCTCGCCCGTTACCGACCGCGCATCGCAACCATCCGTGTCGGCGGCGGCGGCGCGCTCACACCCCGCTGACCCCTTGCCGCCCGTTGACGGTGAAAAGATGCAGTCCACCGGCGCCAGCGGGAACATCCGCGGACCCCGCATTCAAACGGATTAAACAAACCGGAAAGACGTGAAGCTGTGTCCCGGAGAGCCGTTTCGCAAGCGCGCACGGAGCCACACGGACGCGGAGGAAGCGATGTGGGCCTTTCTCTCCACGGTGGCTGTCTTGTAAGTCATTTGTGAATGAGCTCATGCAGAATGACTCTTAATGAATCGTTGCCTAAGTTGTAATACGTAAATTCTTAATCAAAAGCAGTCTGTGTGCCACACGCTTCACTTGACCTGACAAACTCCAAGTCTTGCATACATAATGATCTCATGACATCACCCCTCTGGGTTGCCATGGACACAGATGTCAATCACACCCAGCTCAGGTAAGGCACTGTCCAGTGAAAGCAGGTCACTCCGAAGGTGTGTCTGACACGCTCCGTATTTTTCTTTCTTTTTGGTTGTGCACACATGGCAGTCATCTTGAGATGGTTATCATTCCTTTCCCAACCTGCGGATGGGACCAAAGGGCCTCCGATAATCCACTCTGCCCAGAATCCCGACGCTCCCCCGGGCAGGCAAAGCGACTGTCTGGTCCTGTCCCGCCAAATTACTAATAATAACGCCCAAGGATGGTTGTTCTAGCAGGCATGGAGCTGGCACCTTATCTGCTGTCTGGATAGAGCGGAGCGCCTGTGACCTTCTCTGACAGGAAACTGCAGTTTAGAGACAGAAAAACATCAAACAGAGCTTTAACATTCTCAGACAGTTGTGCAGAATTAGCGGGGAATTGTGCAAGTGAGACAAGATTGTGTTTGCCGTCTTGTTCTCAAGGCTGGTGTCATTACAGGCCGATTCACTTTATCTAATAATAATCTAAAATAGTAGTTTCGGTGGTTCAGGGTCTGGTGAAACAGAAGACGAAAGCAGATGCAGATCTGTCTTATTTTCCTGTGTCAGGTGCGCTAGAGGTTATTTGTTTGCGATGAGGTGAAGATACTTTAGTTGACGTTTATCAGACACGTTTCATTCAAAGCTTTTCTCAGCGGTGCACCTGCACTTCAGTCACTAGCTCAAGGCCATAGAGATAAGCAGCAGACAATAGAAAATGATTTAATTTAGTGCACTCATGCAATCAGAACAAAAAAAAATGTACAAAGCAAATGTTCTCCAAAAAGATAGATGAAATGCATGGAATTGATCCTTTTTAAAAACCAATCAATCAACACAACTGAGAGATGTCTTAAAATGGAAAGTAATTTATTTTCTTGCTGCCTCATCCATTTCTGAGTCAATTCTAAGTTTATCTCTCACAATTACGACTTCTCAGAATTGCAAGTCTCGTTATGTTAAGTTCATATCTACCCAAAAAAAAAAGTTGTGAGATGTGAATTCTCAGTATAGTTTTAGAGCTCACAATTCTGACGTTTCGTCTCAGAATTCCTCGGCATTCCAATAAATTACTTTTATATTTTGTGGTGAAAATAAGCTTCCATAGGTTTAGTGCTGGTCTGGCTCAGACTCATCTGGTGACCAAGAAAGTCTCACTGGTTTACGCTGAGAAGAACGTCAGCAAGCATAGATGCGAAACAGGTTTGAAATGATTCATGTGAACTTGAACAGAAGGAGTGAAAACTTAGGAAAGGAAATTCCCATAACAGGACAGAAACAGTGACCTTGAGTGAGTGCTGTAGAAACCAAGGCTTTTACCGTGACATATGTAACATGCAACAGCCCACAGACGGGACTTTCTGTTCCTGTAGATCTTTCAGAGAACATTAATCTTGAGCGTCGACCCGACTCGCAGCACCTACAGCCCTGACTGCATTTCTCTTCCCTTCCCTGTGCTGCTATATTGTTTAAAGTTGGCCAGCGGTGTAAATTGTGCTTGAAGGGTGTGCGGGGTGATTTGGGATACGACTCCACCTCGCTGCGCTCAACTCTACACACAAACGCCTTCAGGAATCGTTCTGTCTCAGGTTTGATGATGTCATCACCCTGCTTGTTTTGGCTGTCGACAATAGTGCTCAGTAGAGTAAAGCTCGCAGCTACTTTCTTTCTTTCTCCCTCTCTTTCCCCTTTCCCCCCCACCTCTCTCTCTCTGGCAGGCCGCAAGCTCGATGCGGTTTGGGAGGGATATGGAGAATCCGAGGTTGCAGCTGAAGTAGTTTTTTTTTTCTCGCATTTTCTTTCCCTCTTTCCCCCCTCACTCACTCTCTTTCTCTCTCTCGGTGAAGCACTACTGTTTTAACAGCTGAGAGTTCTTACGGGACCCAGAGCCAGTCTCACCTGCGCAGCCAGGGTTTGGCAGCCACACCACCCGTACGTGCACAGATCCGCAGCCAACGTGTGCTGATCTGCAGCCAGCTTGCACAGATCTGCAGTTTGCATGTGCATACAGTGTGTGCATGCATGAGTTTAGAGAAACACTAATGCACATCAGTCAAATTTACAACGTTTGTAAACACATAGATGCCATCAAAGCTCACTAAAGCTCTAAATAAACTTAATAAGACTGCATTAGGGACCACATAAAATGTTTGACAGGCACAGAAAATGAAAGCCTTTTATGTCTATTAGCTTTAAATATTGGATAAATGTTTGGATACAACATCATTCAAAAGTTTGGGGTCAGTAGTTGATCAAATTGAAGTTTTATTTTTTATTATTATGAACTTTCTATTCATAAAAAAATAAAACTTATGGTTTCCATAAGAATATAAAGCAGCACAACAGAAATGTTCTTGAGCAGCATATTAGAGTGATTTCCGAAGGATCACTGAAGAAAGGAGCAACGATGAAAATTCATATTTGAACACAGGAATAATTTGCATTTTATAATATACTCACATAGAAAATTGTTGATTTAAATGGTAATAACGTTTTACATTATTGCTGTATATTAGATTTAAAAAAAATGCAGCCTTGGTGAGCATACGATACTTTCAAAAAACAATGCTAAAAATCTTTTACCGACCCCAAACTTTTGAACTGCATTGCTCATTTGTTTAAAAAAACTTCATACATACTCGCATCAGAAATGCAGACAGCGTAGATCAATGCACAACGGGTATGCATGGAATAAAAAAAATGCACACAGGTGTTTATGTGAGCAGGTGCACACACATAAACACACATGAGAACCTGGTCACCACATGCACATCTGCACAGTTATGGAGCGAAGTGTGTGGCCGTTTGGGGACTCAGGTACGAAGGGTCAAAGCGCAGGTGTGTGTCGGCCAGATGGGTGAAGTCTGTGCCATTTAGCAACAGGATATACAGAGTGTCTCTGTACCATTTACATTGTTAACGTGTTAGAGCGAAAACAGACAAACACACATGCTCGTGAACATATTGGGCCGGTATGAGTGAAGAAAAGGGCCTCGCATCTGTTATGGAGAAAGATGCTCATTTTACATTTTCCTACATCTTGTTTCTCTTGATGTGGAGGAGTTTAGTAATGGAGGAAAATGTTTTGAAAGTGTGGTGACACCTGCGTTTCATGACTTGTTTAATGGGCTGCATGAATGCCAGGAAATGAAAGAACAGAACGGCAGATCATCCCCAAGAATCTGATTGGTTGGAATTGCTCACAGATAATTCAGCATCAAGGGGTTTCGCTAGTTAGTACGACCTTGTAACTATTCCATCTGGTTGTAAAAACCATCAAAAGTAGTAAATGTTTTTCCCCTTACCACTCTGGAGCTGAGGGAAATGATATAAAAACCTTTTATGGCAATAAATCCCATATACACTGTAAGGTCATATCATATAAAATGAATGAAATACTAATCACAGCTCGGGGTTTGAGACTATGGCTGTATCTAAAATCGCACACTTCCTTACTATATAGTAGGCGAAACGTTTTTTCTGAAGTTCACATCTCTTGGAGACTATATTATCCCATGAGGCCATATCAGAGGATTTATAAACTGTAGTAACATGATCAATGTAGTACATACAGATTACATTAATACTACACATATTCATGTTACATAGTGCATGCTTATTAATAATTGCTAATTCAAAAGATGTACCTGTTCAGGCATTATGTGACGTCAGATGCAGCCCATATGCGGTCATCAGCCAATCAGTGTTGTTATTTCCCTGAAGCTCCAGACTCAGTCACAAGGCTCAGATGATTGGCTCACAAAACCTGTACGCAAAACACAAGGATGGCAGGTTTGCATGCACTTTTTTCTAAATGGGAATTCTACCAGCTTGCTTTTAAGAGCTTTAAAGCCATGCTTGATTCAGTCCCTGAGAGGTCATGGGTTACAATGAATGGAAATATCATAGCAAATATTGCTTTTTGTCCTTCCAAATAAGACTTCGCTCTACAACGCAGACCCACTCTAACATTCACAATGGAAACTAGCTGCAAAAATGACGTGTTTAGAAATCATCACGGTTATGACAGTTATGACATTTACATATCAAAGCCTCTTTTCTGAGCAACCCATCAACTATTCAGTATTGTTCAGCAACTGAGCCTGCCATAGAGAATGACAGCATGAACCCAGATAACAGAGAACGTTCTCAGAACGTTGTTGTCAAAGTTATGAGCAAACGTGCATCTAGTGTTATTAACAGAACGTTTGTTCACGTTCTCCAAATGTTAACAGGAAAAAAAAATGATGCATCATTCATGCATATTTAAATGTTGTACATTCAAATAGAACCTTTATAATTAACTCATAAGGTTTACAAAATGACAAATAAAAAGGTTGACAACTTAATGGGAAGAATAGCAAAACTTTTTACCAGATGAGTAGAGCAGTACATAACATGCCATTAACAAATGGAAATCTCTAAAGATTGATACATTTATCTTACAATCTTCCTCCAAGGGACTTGCTCTTTTGCGGTAGTATCAAAATGCAGACAAGTAGACGATCATCAGACAGACTATTACTATAAATCATGTGTGGGTAGTTGTTAAGCGTACAGCGGTGGAGAACATGGGAAATGTGGTTTTGTACGTTGTGCAGCTATTATAGGGTGTGTGTTCCTGTGGTTTGTTGTTTAATGTAGGGAGTGTGTAGCTAATGTGCCCAAAACATTTTGTGAATGAATCTTCACTCAGTGATATTTTTTTTACTGTATTTATGCAGGTATAGCTGGTGATATTAATACTAGTTGCATAATTAGTTACTAATTATTAATTAATTTGAGTGATTAATGCAGACACAGAAGATCATCAGCTTCAACTCAAATAAATATTTCATCGTTTAATTACCCTTATGTCATTTTAAACATATGTGTTTGTTTTGTATGAAAATAATCCAAAAAGATAAATCATGTAGTTATATTATAAAAAAAAAAAAAACACACATTTTACCTTATGAGAAGTAAAATTAAAAGCTTTGGTTGGACAGATGTAACAGTGTTATTTATTTATTTTTTTTATTAAATAAGTTTAATATTTTTAATTAGCTTTTATTAGCTATTATATATATATATATATATATATATATATATACACACACACACACACACACACACATGTACTGTGAGGTCAGTAAGTATTTGATCACCCTGTGATTTTACAAGCTACTTGACAATCGCCCCACAGTCCTCTCCAGCTTTGTGAAGGTCTACAATTTTGTCTCTTGTGTCTTTTGACAGCTCTTTGGTTTTGGCCATGTTGCTACTTAGACTTTGGCTGATTGTGGGGTGCACAGGTGTCTTTATGACAGCTAACGACCTCAAACAGGTGCTACTAATTTAGAATCATGCAGAGTGTAGCAAAATAACAGGTCTTTGAGAAATCTGGCTGATAAGCAAGTGATCAAATACTTATTTGACACAGTAATTCCCAAATAAATTGATTAAAAAAAATAATAATTCAATGTGATTTCTGGACTTTTCTTTTTAAATTCTGTCTCTCACAGTGGAAATACACCTTTGCTTAAAATTGTAGACCCCTCCAAGATTTCTAAGTAAGAGAACTTGCAAAATCACAGGGTGATCAAATACTTATTGACCTCACTGTATACTGTATGTATATATTAATATTTGTTTTATTTCAAGTAGCTGAAAATAATTTTAGGTTTTAGTTTAAGATAACTTCAATAATCCTGCCCAGTACTGAACCTGGAGCATTCCTTTAATTGTGTGGTTTTGTGATGCAATATGATTGAACATGAAGCATTATGAGTGCATGTGTATGTTAAGTGTGTGTTGACAGGCATGATGAAGAGAGTGAGTGAGTGTGTATGTGTGTGTGTGTGTGTGTGTGTGTGTGTGTGTGTTTGGTTGCAGCTGTCAGCCGGTTTGATGCTTCCTCTCTCTCTTTCTCTCTCATATCTCTTCATAGCTGAGGCAGTGTGGGGGAGTCGTTCATTCTCTACTTTCAGACAGGGAAACAAGAGAGAGGAAGGGAGAGAAAGAGCGAGGGATTAAAAACGACAAGATGAGAAACACTCTCTCAATTCCTTTCATATCTCCTCCATTCCTGTCTTTTTTTCCCCTCTGGCGTGTTTTCCTCTGTTTGCGGCGCCTCCATTGACCCTGACGGTGATTTCATTTGCGAGGTGAATTTTTGGGATGTAAACAAGCGATGGGCCGCAGCTGCATCATCCGGAATAAATCAACTACCGTCTTATCGCGATCTGCGGAATATTAATGCCTAAAAAAGAGCCACAACCCCGCCGCAATTCTCAACGATTGTAATGTCAGCCGAAGGAAACCTCATTGACTGGGAATCTCGCAGAATGAGCTCAGCAGTTCGCTGTTACATCAGGGGTCAAAGGGCATTTCTGCAATCGATTGAGTTGCTGGAAGCGTCTTGCTTCTGATATCATAAAAGTTCCTTCTAGGGTGTCTCCAAATAAGCACATATACAACACGGCGTTGTTAAAGGATTAATGCATCACCAACCTGAATCACAAACATAATGAAAATTAAACGTTTGCCATACACTCCATTGGGTTTCCATTGGTTGGACAAACAGAGAGCCTGTGCTAAACACATGCCATTGGTGATTGGTTCCTTGTGATTTACTTTGGTATTGGCATTGATGTTAGCATGAAGAACCTTCAACATGCATGGAATATTTCCATTGCAGTTTTTTTGCAGTGTAAAAAGGTTTTTCAGATTATTAAAATGTTCTCCACAATAAGAAACAAATGGTTCTTTTAGCAACCGATCGCTGACATTTATCCAAAGTATTTCTTCTGTTGACTCTTGTTGAAAACCTATTAGTGGACTTTTATTTTTGAGATTGTATATTTTTTGCATATTAATTATTGAAAAAAAGCAAACGTTACTTTAAAGAGTGCATTGAGAGTCTGATTACTAAAACAAGTTTGGTTAATTTAAATACATTTGTCATAAAATAAAATATGGATATTCAATGAAACACGTAAACTAATCCAAAATTAGAAAGTGCCTTGTCAACTACCTGAAATAAGTTGAAGCACTGAAATTATAAAAAAATGTAAAACAACACAGAAACGTAAATTAGAAGAATGCTAATAAAAATTACAAACTATAAATTCAAGTAAAATTAATAATTAATACTACAAAAATAAACTCAAGATATAAATAATAATAATAAAAATATATAAATAATAGTATTAAAAAAAAATCTAAAATACTGAGAAAAAAAATCAAATTACAAATAAATTAAACCTAAATAATAATCCAAAAAATAATATTTATAATGTAAATTAAATGATAATAATAATAAATAAACATTAATAAAAAAAAATTATGGTATACAAATAATAGTATTTTACACAATTTTTACACAATTCTAATCATTGTGTGAAATATGATAAACATGTTTAAAAAGATTCAAATACATTCTGGACATCTGCTAAATGTTGTAACAACCCAAAGGAAACATTTGCAAAATGTAAAAAAAAAAAAAATAATAAAATAAAGTAACTTCCAGTAGAAAGTACATTAATCCAGTTACCATATGCATATGCTTTCAGGGATTTGTCCTACACTAAACCAGCATTTCTCAAACTTACCCTGATGGTCCAGTGCACTGCAGAGTTTAGCTCCAACCCTAATCAAACACACCTGAGCAAGCTATCAGTGTCTTTATGATCATTAGAAAATCACAGGTAGGCGAGTTTTATCAGGGTTGGAGTTAACCTCTTTAGTGCACTAGACCTTCAAGGTAACATTTGAGAATCCCTGCTCTAAACCAACCCTTACTCGAACCTGTTGACAGAAGTACATTTACAGCCGATTTACATAACATACCAGTAGTTTGTTTAAAAATCATCTATTAGCGAGAACATTTTTCACACGCATTTTGGCCTCACAAATATGGCAAAAGTTGTCCACACACCCACACGCTCATGATCTCAGACATTTGGTCATGAGGAGGTCGCGGGGTCACTGTCGAGACGATAAGGAGGAAGTGATGTGTTCCGCTCTGTTTACACCCACTCTCGCCTTCTCAATGAGTGACATCACACTGACCACACCCACACCACCCAGAGAGAGAGAGAGCGGACCGATTCACTGCGTGCATCAAACACTTGCCAAGAGTGCAGAAAACACAGAGGGAGGGAAAGATGGAGACATGTGTGCATTAGCGGCAAGAGTGAGAGAAAATGTGTGACCCTGGACCACAAAACCAGTCATAAGTAGAATGGGTGTATTTGTAGCAATAACCAACAATACATTGTGTGAGTCAAAATGATCAATTTTATTTATTTTTTATTTATTTCAAAATTCATTAGGGAAGATCATGTAACGTAGAGATACAGTTTTTTAAATTTGGATAAAAATTAACTCATTTCAAATTTGATTCTGGTCTCAAAATAGTTGGGACGGGATCATGTGTAACATGTTGTAGCATCTCCTCTTCTTTTCAAATAGTCCCCCTGAAATCAAGATGAAAGATTTCAGGTTGTTAATATCAATAAGTTAGTCTTAAGGTTATCTATAAGGCAGTGTGCACCAAAACAGTGACAAAATTAGGCGTTCAAAACTTGCAGTTCCGTCACTTCCGCCAAAGCGGAATCATACTCATCAAATCTTCTGACCAATCAAATGCTCTCTAGAATCTGAAGCGCCCACTTTAGACTCTGAGATCGTTCATTTTCTTCAGTGTTAGTATTTTCTGTCCTGTGAATGGCATGTAATGCACAATGCAGGCGATAGGGGCCGATGCAGGCAGTGTAACTATTTTTCTGATTGGGGCAAACTAGGTCTTATCTGGTGTTGTCACGCAAAACTACGGCAGCGCTCAAAGTCTGTCAACGTTTTTTTTTTGTTTCCATCAGATCGCACTGATATAGGTTTCCAGCTGCTGATGAGTTTGTTGTCACCTTTGACGTATTTGACGATGCACCAAATGTTCTCTATAGGTGAAAGATCTGGATTGCAGGCAGCACCCAGACTCTTCTACTACAAAGGCATGCTGTTGTAATACTGTAGCTGCAGGGTTTGCATTGTCCTGCTGAGATACACAAAGCCTTCTCTAAAAGTGTCTAGAGGGGAGCATGTTGCTCTAAAACATTTATATACCTATAACATACCCATACTGTATGCATGTATACACCCCCATACCATCAGAGATGGTTATTTTGAACAGCTGGCTTTTGAACTGAATGCTGATAACATGCTGGAAGATCTACCTCTTCTTCAACACGGAGGACAAGACTGTCAAAGTTGGACTCCTTTTCCACTTTGAAACAGTCCACTTTAAATCAGTACTGGCCAACAGGACACAACGGTACATCTGGACCATCTTTGCATGGCTTCCTTTTTGCATGACAGAGCCTTACTGCATCTGTAGATTGTGCTTACCGACAGTGGTTTCTGAAAGTATTCCTGGGCCCATTTAGTAACGTCAATAACAGAATTATGCCGATGAGTGATGCAGTGTTGTCTGAGGGCCTGAAGTTCTTTAGCCTTACGCCTTTGTCCCTTACGCACACAGATATTTGTCCAGTTTCTCTGAATCTTGATGATGTCATACACTGTAGATGTCTTTCACATGCACACACTACAAGATTACAACATCGTGGCGCATCGCACACTACAAGATATTTTTAGATTATCATGCCACGCTTCACGTGATCTCACACAGCAGATCTTGATTGATATTTCACTAATGTTTACATTAGCTAGCATGCTAGCAGCTTTCTGTACTCACCCGATAATTTACGTTCAAAACTGAAGTGACTGCACTCCCTCACGTAACTTTCAAAAGTCTGATAATCATACTTGTGATTATATTTAAAAAAAAATGGGTAGTATGGAGCTCTTGACAACCCTGAATCACTTCTGTCTAGATTTATTTCTCATAAGCATGAATTTTAAGCTGCATGGAGAGACAATAGTGTCATTATTCAGCTCAATTTAGTTCAATGTTGTTTCAATTTAGTTAAAAAAAAAAATGCTCCAAACTCAAGCCAGTGATTGATCAGATGTTGCTGTGTCGGGAAGCTCAAACAGTCCGTCTCACAGTGTTGAATCAGCCGACAAATGGTTTACTTTTAGTTGTCTCTGCATATTAAGCTGGGACAGGAGAAAGTGTTTTTACATCCGAGAAATTGCACACGTCATCGTCAAGCGTCTCTGAGCAGAAGTGAAATCTGTTCCTCCGCTGGTTTCTGACGTTTGAGTCCGCAGCAGGCGTTAGTCCCGTAGGGGCCTGTGGTCTCCTTGTTGGCTGTCATAACAGCAGACTTTTCACACTGACTTATGTTGAGCAGACGCACTGATCCGTCCTGCGGGCCTGTTCGATTTCAAAGTGGCGGTCCCCTGCCAGAACGGGGTCTGTGGTGATGGAGAAGTTTAGCGTGGGCCCTTCAGCTGCAGCGCTGCCCTCATCCACTCGCTCTTATATGCTTAAAATCTTACTCACACCCACGGCCTTCCAAGTTTCCACGAAAATGTGAGTTATGCTTCAAATGTCAGGTTTTTCCCTTTTCCAACAACATGTGGCGATTAAACCAAGAACGGAAAGTAGTTTAGAATTGATTTAAAATTTAGAATTTTCTAAATAGATGTTCTTTTGTGAACAATTTATCTGTGCATGTTGAATTTTTTTAATACTGTTTTAACCCTTCTTAATCAAAACCCATTTAACGAAAATATGATTTTTTGTCTTGGTTATTGAAGGCATAGTTCACCCAAAAAGTTCAATTCTGTCATTATTTACTGTACGTTAATTACATAAATAATATTAATTATTATTAAGGCCCACAAAGGTAGTAAAGACATTGTTAAAATACTACATGTGACATCAGTGGTCTTGATCGTGGTAGTTTTGTTGCTGTCTATGGAGGGCCAGAAAACTGTCAAATTTCCTTAATATCTTAAAGAAATGAACCAGAAATGAAAATTATCCTGTCTTTTACTCACCTTCTAAGCATCGTTGGTGTATGTGACTTTCATTCGTGATAAAACATCCCTCACATGGCTCCGGGGGGTGAATAAAGTCCTCCTGTAGTGAACCCATGCGTTTTTGTACAATAAATATCCACATTTCAAACTTAATATGTAAATTTCTCTCACATTGTCGCTAATTTTTAAATAATTTTACTCAAATCATTATTTAATACTCATGTGTTTTATAATTACACTGTAAAAAGTTATTGGAATTTTAATAGTAAATAAATCCTTCCAGCATGTCATTTACCTTTGATAAGGAGTGTCTAACTCTACATAATCCTTTACATAAACTATGCTACTCAGACTGGGGGATAAGTCAAGCTCTTAAGATGTTCATTATATCTTCACATTCCCTGAAGAACTGATCAGTCAACAGGGCTTTGGGATGCTGGGTGGATTTGTTTATGTTATCATGGTAACACTCACCTGACCTTGATTGCTCTGTCTGTCTTTCTCTGGCTCCTCAGGTATATCCAGATGATGCTGGTGATGTGTAATCCTCTACAGGTGAGTTAACCTGAAAACAAAACAACCTGTTAAATGGCCATTCCTGGTCTTGTTATTTCAAATATGTTTGAATATATTTGAATATAATGTGGAAAGTAAAAAAAAAAAAAAAGTAATTCGTAAGCATTATTTCATGCATTAGCTACCAAGAACTAACTATGAGAAAGACATTTTTACTAATCTTTGTTTACGGAAAAGAAAAAATTCCACTTATTTCAACTTCAGTTCCTGACTTCCTTACAAATAATTTCAATTCAAAATACATTAAACCAACTTAAATGTCATGTGAAATGTCCCTGGCTAATACCGGAGTGCTTTTTTTTTTGGTAGTGATGAGTCCAGAATTGTTTTCACAATGAGTTCACTTAAGAAAAATGTCAGAATATATAGGGAAATGAAAGAGTGGATGTGTGTGGTCTGTTGCCTGCAGGTGTTTGGAGTGGACGGGGTGAATTTCAGCGTGCACGTGGAGAATCAGACTCGTGCACGAGACGCCATGAGCAGGCGACATCATCGCGTGTACCAGCTTTACAGCCGCACAAGCGGGAAACATGTCCAGGTGCTCGGACGCAAAATCAGCGCCCGCGGCGAGGACGGAGACAAATATGGTAATAACACACACACACGAAAAAGACCACCCACAAACACACACACACAGGAAACAGGAAAAGCAGAAGACAAAGACTCCGCTACTGCTGATACAGTGATTCACAGACAGAGAGAAAAAGAACTCTTTTCTTTTAGGTTTTTGTTAACAGTCATATACAGTAATATAAACCTACTATTTTAGATTGTGCTCATATCACCATAATTCCCACTGTTCCAGTATCTAATAAACAATCACACATTGCACAATTAGATATCAGTGCTGATGACTGTCAGTCAGTATCTTCATTTACTTCTATCTCCCCCCTTTCATCCATTCATCCATCCCCCTCTTCTCTGAAGAATGGCCTTGGATGGGTTTCAGAGGAACGCAATCAATGGACGTGAAAGTTGAAAGAGGCTATCTGCACCCATATCTAACAATGGGCCTGTTTTATTCATGTGTGAATCTCACAAGAAGATCAAAACTGCACAGAATTAATGAATGAAAAAATATTTGTTTATTTATTGTATTTTTAGAAAAAATGTGTAGAATAATTAAGCATGTTTTTTCCCCCACAAATTCTTAATATTTGAATGAATGGATACTCTAGACTCTAATTAGCAGGTTAGTAGCAGGTTATTGTAGTTAATGAAAAGTAAAAAGGAAAGCAATGCAATATTTCATAATTGAAGTAAAATAAATGTGATAGAATAACTAAAACTACAAATTCTAAAAAATACAATGATAATGGGAAATATACTAATGTCAGAATGAGAATGTCTTGAAAACAGAATTATCATGCAAATACTGTTCGAATGAAAAACAAATACTCCTAAAACAGCCTTGGTGTTTACTCATTTCCTGTACGAATATATGACCTGGACAGGATCTTGACAGTTTTTGTCTTGACAGTTCACCCTCATAATTCTTTCATTCCTTATTGTGCAAATATTATTCGGAAAGCTTCCAGAGAGCTTGAGGTTTTGTGATCGACTCTCCTCATCAGGAAATAAAGGGAAGAGAAAGACGGGGAGATGGGAAGGGGGTGAGGATGAATGTATTTACATAGCGAGTGAGGGATGTCTGGATGAGCAGAGATTGGAGGAAGACAAAGAGGTTATTGATCTCTGGTGACCCCTGCGCTCACAAAGGTCACGCAGGAGCCATTTCAGAGCTTCAACTGCCATATCCTGAAACACACACACACACACACAAGCAGAATGACCTCACTGGAGGCTGACAGTGAACTGTGGCGGAAGGCTTTTATAATGCAGGGACTAGAGGCTGATTAGAACAGCATACTGCTATGCTATTCATATTATTACTACAGCATATGTGATGCATATTGACCCACCATTGCCAAAATGCATCCCATAATGCCAGGCCCCGATTAAGGGTGTAACTCATATTAAACTTGATTTGACTTGACTGATCTGTTATTAGTGCCAGTCAAGGCAGCTGCTCAAACAGATCCTTTGCATCAAATTATAAACACTAATTTTGTACATCATTGCAAAACCAGAGCTCGCTGTGATATTTTAGTAACGTCTGTCTGTCTCTCTGCCTGTCTCTTTACAAGCCCAGCTCGTAGTGGAGGCAGACACCTTCGGCAGCCAGGTGCGAATCCGAGGGAAGGAAACCAATTATTACCTGTGTATGAACCGCAGAGGGAAACTCGTAGGCAAGGTGAACTTCAACGCTGATTCCTTCCACTTTCTTTCTGTTCAAACAAAGTCGAGGCAGGGGGTGAATTTAGAACTTTTGTTTTAGAAATAGGCGCTTTTCTTTGTTTTGTGGAGAACAAAATGGTTTTGCATTTCAACGAGTTCCATTTGGACAAAATTCTATAGAAGCTATTTGATTATCAACATTCTTCAGAATATTGTGTTCCACAGAATGAAGTCAGTCATAACATGAGGATGAGTAAATGATTCAGTTTTATTTTAATTGAAATGAAATTTTAAATAATTTATAAGGTAGAAATACTTTTACTTTTTAAAAACAATTAAATCCAAAAGTATTGTTCAGTGTAAAATATGTTGAAGATCAGCTTCAACGAAGATTTACTTTTTTGAGTAAAAAAAAACCCCAAAACTATAGAATTTTTTTAATTTGAGGAATGATTAAATTAAATCCAACATACATAAATGGAAAAAAGAAATTGCTATAAAAATGTAATTGTTAAAATGAAAAATAACTAGTTGTGAAATACTGAAAATGTAATTTGAGTTAAATTATCGTTATTACAGTAGTTTTAATATATTAGTTCTCATAGGTTTATGCAAACAAAAAAAACTTTAAACATTTGTCAGTACAGAGCAAAAAAGATACTAGTCATTTGCTGTTTCTAAAATATGCTTTCAAATAAGGTAAAGCAGCTTAATATTGTGCGACCAAGTGACACTATTATTTGATAACCAATATATATTTTTTTCACATTTTATTTTTTTTTACAACTTGTGAAATTAAATAAAATATTTTTATATCATGTACAAACATATAAAAATGTAATAATAATTTTAAAAATAAACAGATTAATTAATTTTACTGAATTATTTTAATATATATTATTAAAATAATGACATTATACTTTTTAAACAAAAACATATGAAACTGACAACAATACGTTTAAAGACATGTCTTAACCCACAGTTTTAATGCATAATTCAAAATATGAGAAAACCTGTGAACAATCAATACATTTCCTTCACATTAACACAATACATTAAGTCCTGTTTTGCATAAGTTATGTTGTGTAATAGTAGCCTACATGGAATCAGAAATCTTTCTTGGACTTTTAGTCCACATTTGGGATCTTTAAATGCATTAACCTCAAATCTTTATGGTCAAGCTAACGCCTTTGTCTCCATGTGTGCATACATGGACTTTTATGTCTCCCCAGAAGGCCAGCAATCGTAGTGCAGACTGTGTCTTCATCGAGAAAGTCCTGGAAAACAACTACACAGCGCTAATGTCAGCGCGCTACACGGGGTGGTACGTGGGCTTCACCAAAAGAGGGCGCCCTCGCCGTGGTCCGCACACGCTTCCCAACCAGCAGGACGTCCACTTCATGAAGCGTTTCCCACCCGGAGAGCAGCCAGATTTAATGCCGTTCCGCTTCACCACCGTAAGCAAAAGGAGCAAGAAAGTCCGAGCGGCGCGACCACGCTAACGCTAATGTCCCACTGCTAACGTTTACATGAGGACGAGGAACAAACCAAAAGACAGTCCCAGTGAAAATGACACTGCTAATGCAAAGCAGGACCGTCTTGTCTTGTTTGAACAGACGATGCGATAGCATCACTTTATATTCAACTGGGTTGAACCTCTACAACCCTAATAATAAATACTAGCTAAATTACACCAGAGTTGTGGTTAAGACAGCTTATTTCAGACACGGAGATGACTAACCAAAGCAAACACAAGCAAGTGTCTGGCCCAGCCGACGGGCGGAGGAAGCGTTGGGCTGTGCATCCAGTGACCGGCCCACAATGAAAACACGAAACAAAACGCAAGCACATTGGCCTGTAGACGCCGATCGTGTGGCAATTTAAGACAAGACTTGGACGTGATCCCGCCTAAGGGAGAGGAGCAGAAATCCCTGAACCTGCAGAGGAAATAAAGAAAGAAAGAAAGAAACGGACACTGATTGGAAACTAATGACAGAAGGGCTACTGTTATATGGGAGCTCCAGGAATAAGACCTGCCTTAAAGGACAACCTCAGACAAAAACAAACTAAAAATTCAGGCCTCATTTACTCACCTCAAGCGAGGAAAAACCTCACTATTTTTTATTTTTTTCACTGCAAAGAGAATGACATGCCTTATTATAGTTTTCAGACAATAGTTCATAGCTAACATGTCTGTCAAGCTCTAGGAAGAACAAAAACATAAAAAGTTCATTGCAACATATTGGTTATAATCTGGGTCATACAAAATCACACCTTTAAGCTATTGTTAATTATTAGAGCTTAATAAAATTGCATAAATATTTCGTTATTATATAATCTAGATCAGTGCTTCCCAAAATTGTCCTGTAGGACCCCCTACCCTGAGAAAGTCTCCCTCATCTAACACAAGACCTGAACTGGGTGTGTCTGATTAGGGAGACATGCAAATTGTGCAGGGCAGGGGGTCCTCCAGGATAAGTTTGGGAAGCACTGATCTAGATTAATATTATTATTAATACATTTGCATCAGTGAAGTCAAATTATTCGAGTGGTTTTGAAACAACAGTTCATTCGACAATATCAACTTACAGTTACAAAGAAATGGTATAAGCGTTAGATATTTACTTCCATGTTGTGACGTACATTTAAAAGTGATTTCTAGACATGGAAAAGTAATGGATATGATGCTATATTTTTTTTTATATATATCTTTTTTTTTTTAAAGATGTAATTTTTTAATAAAAAAAAAAGTTGCCAATTGCTTAATTAAATTAGTTGTGATGAAAACAGAAATCAGTATCAGTTCTATTCTTTTGTACTGTTAAGTACATTTAAAAGTGTTTCGTTTGTTTACCTGGAAAGAAATCAATCAATCAACTATTAAAATAAATATATTATAAAAAAAAAAAAAATAGTTTTATCATAAAATATTTTATCAAGTCGAATTTCTCTTTGTGGGTAAAATAATAACAACAACAACAACAATAATCAATATCATTAAAAAAAATATTTGATATTTACTATATATATATATATATTACCACTTGCAAAAAAGGTTAAAAACAAGTAGCATCAAATCATTTCTTTCACATTGTAATGTACATGTGGATGAAATGGATTATTGAAAAGAAAAAAAAAATGTAGGACATATACTTGGTTCTATGCATTTGTTGCTGATTGGATGTTGATATGTGGGTGTGGCAGTCAGGAAGGGGTGGAGTTTAAGCAGACTAAATCATTGGAGCATCCTGCAAAAATCACCAGAGAGAAATCAGATGTTTCATTAGAAGATCCAGTTATGAAGTTATTAAACACTACCATGTAAAAAACGTTTAAAAACGTATGGATGAATCTCTCATCATAAGACCAATGCATAATCAAACAATATAACTTGTAGCGCACTAGTCATGTGGACTACAGTTTTAGTTTTTAATTTATTTTTTGAAGCTTGACAGACTCACTATGAACGGTAATTTTGAGGTGAGCAAATAATGACTGAATATTAATTTTTGGCTGAACTATGCCTTTGAAGCTAACGAAAAAATGAATGTAATACTGTATAAGTGTGTGTGCATGTGCGTGCAATGGCGTATTTCAGGTTGCATTAAAGACCATGGGGGATATAATCATATGACTTCTTGCTGGACGGACAGGATTTTCCAGAACTGGAATGTAAAGGATAATAAGGAGGAAACTCTCTTAAAACTGCACCAAAAACAAACCGAATGACCAAAGACAAGTGGTGACCATGACAGAGACAACCTGAACAGCTCCGATCCCACGAGAGCACAGGACGGGTCGCCACGAAATGACACGAGGAGCAACGTTCCTGTTTGGATTTTAATGTGGAATGCTGCTACTGGGAAATATAACGGAAAACCAAAGTCTTATACCAGCTTATTAAAGGAAAAACATTACAAAACTTTTTCTAAATATAAATATATATAAATATATATAAAGATTAATGCTGACTAAGTGATATTACTTTGACTGCTACTATCATTGTTGTTACTATAAAAGAATTCCACTTATTTATTTTATCTCTGTGTACGGCAAAAACCTTTCCAAAGCCAGTAAACTCTACAGAAACGTGTCTGTGTTTCAAAACATACATGTTGTGCGAGTCGTCATTATCATATCTAACTGCTAACAAACATATGGTCAGGAACTCATGTTTTATGTAACCCAGGTCATATCTACAGACCAAAATATACTGCATTACAATGTGTTAAATGCAATGGCCAAAACGTTCCAAGAACCACATGGCAACACCCTGGCAACCTCCCAAAACATTCCAGCAACCTCAAAGCAGAAAACCTTAGGGATTCCATGGCAACCCCCAGAGCATTCTAGCAACCCTCTGGTAACCACTCAGAACGTTCTAGTAACCTCAAAGCAATGTGAAAAACACAACTTAAGCAACCACGTTTCCTAACTGACAGCTTATCAGCTGATCGTCAACATATTTTACAATAAACAATACTTTTGGATTTAATTGTTTTTAAAGTTGACATTTTAGTTTACATTCAGCTGCTTTTATAAGAGAAGTCACTGACTTTTTGCCACAGGTGAGATTCAGGTTACCGCGCCTCTCATTTATTCCTATGGTATCCGTAAACTGTGATGGAGTGTTGCTCAACTCTGACTGAAATATACAGCACACGTGATCCAAGTTGAAAGGAAGTTACTTCACATTCCTGAACAGTACAATACAAACCACACAAGTCAGCGCAAGAAATTAATGATACGCGATAAAAGATTTGAAAAGACAAGCCATGTTTCAGTATAATCACACATTGCCAGACGCTTAAAGGAGTCATCTAATGCCAGATGCACTTTTACAAGTTGTTTGAAATGAAATGTGTGTTGGCAGTTTGTGTACACAACCGCCCTATAATGATAAAAATCCACCTAGTGGTTTTTTGTAATCTCCTTAAACGGACATTACAATTTCCCCTTTCTCAAATAGAGCCCCAACATTATGAAGCTGCAGGCCCGGAGGCCCAACTGCATGCTCAGACCTCTCGTTTTTTTTAAACACTGCCACCTGCTGTTTGGAAGACTACCTAACCTGAATTAAATTGCAACTTACACAATTTTCCAACTATAAAATATTACGCTATGACTGAATGCACTACTATATTGTAACGGCGGGTAAAAGACAGTTTGTGTATCCACGGTTTTAATTAGAGAAACTGTTTACTTAACTGTCTCTCACGTCTGGGTGTTCCTGAACTCCCCCATATTAATTCTAGTTACTTAGTTTTCCTAATTATTAAGGATTTATCACATTCTTTAGTATTGAGTTAGCAGATGAACATCACCTATCCCCTATATTTCATACAAAAAGACGGTGCTTTGAGTCATTTTGTCACACCAAACTTTATTTTTTTGTTCTTTTTCATGAGGTCCTACGAGTCGAGCTGTAAACAATGCAGAAAAAAATGGCGAAAACAAATAACTGGGTTAGTAATATTACTTATTAAATAGCATAAAATTTTGTACAACTATAAATCTAAATTATAATTAAATACTAAATTAGGATATTCGTTTGTTGGTGTAATTAGATGTCACATTGATTTATGCCCCCCCCCCCCCAAAAAAAGGTAATTTTCAGGAATTGCTTTAATAAAATGAATAACCTTACTCACGTGTCCGATGTTGCTACTTGCCAACTTTTTATAATGTTGGAAATTATTACAACATTACACACGCTACTCAACACATGTTCATCCAAACAGCAGGTGGCACTGTCTGAAAAAGCGACAGGTCTAGAGGGTGCAGTTGGGCCTCCTGGCTTTTCTTAATAATGTGCTAATTACCAAGTTTTACTATGAATGTAAAGTCTAATGCTGCGTCCGAAATCGCTTACTTCCCTACTATATAGTGCGTGAAAAACAGTATGCGAGGCGAGTAGTATGTCCGAATTCATAGCATTCGAAATTCAGTAGGCGAGAAATACCCGGATGACCTACTGCTTCTGCCTGTATTCTGTAGTAGACATACCGTGGACACTTTCCTATCCCATGAGGCTCCGGGAGAGGAGGCGTCATATTCAAAAAAAGGCGGAAAGTTGAGACATGGCTCATTTCAAATGACGTACCTCAGGAAAAAAAACGTTGTTTATTGTGATTAAATGGCACTTGTTTAACACAATCTAAATAAACTAAAGAAACGACGCGTGACACGTGACAACATCAATATGGCGGATGTAGTACGTCCGAATTCCATTCATACTATATAGAACGTACTGTTTTAACGGTCGGGTAGTATGTTCAATTTTAAATGAAGATTTAGAATTGATTTGAATTAGAACCTACTAAAGCAGTCTGCAATTTCGGACGCAGGACGTAAGATCATGATAGCTAAATAAACATCCTCTGAGAGCGCCTTGGAAAAGGGGGGCGGGGTCAGCAGAGCTCAAAAAGATTTAAAGGGAAAATACACACAACAAAGTGTTTTGAAAAGAGCTGTTTTTGACAGGGTAAAAAGGGTGTTTTATACTACCGTTGAGAAATTTGAAACAAACTACATTACAGACTTTTCATTAAGACCCTAAAGAATCATGTCAGCTTGTGGAAAATTGGCTTTATATGACCGCTTTAATGAACACATCTAGTTAATATTTGGAATTAATATTCTGCTGGAATGTTGAAAGAACAATGTGTTAATAAATAACGTAATCAAAAGGAGATAGGACCTGCCTGTTGTTTATTAATTCCAGAGGTAAAGTTCTACAAGTGTTGTCGTTGTACATATTCATGTCAGCGAAAACTGAGCGGTCACTGTCCCGGTAAGCAGTGAGCTTGTGACCGAATTCCTGTACACAATATACTGATTCACGAGCTTGGGAGCACCTAGGATGATGTGAAAAACTTTACCAATCAAATAGCAACAACCTGGCAACCACTCAGAACATTATAGAAACCTTAAAGGGGTGTGGGAAACTTAAGCAATCACATAGCAACAACCTGGCAACCACTCAGAAGACTCTAGAGAGCTTAATGCGTTGTGGAAAACTTTAGGAATCACATAGCAACACCCTGGCAACCACCCAGAGCACACTGCAGTGTAACTGTGAGTTTTTGCACATATATGAAAAAAACAATTTAACCTTTGAAGGACTGCACTAAATATGTGGTCCTCTTGTTATAACTAAAGCAGTGAATACACACACACACACATTACTGTCACCAGCAACCTGTAATCCCGGCAGTCTCTGCCCAGCTGAGTCAGCGGGAAAAGCGAAGGATTCCGAGAGAGAAACAGACTGTTCTGGAGGCGAAGTGGTGGAAAGATTTGTCGGCCAAACCCAGAGGAAGGTGTATGGTAATGCTGGAGAAGGAAAAAATGCAAAAAATGTGCGTGAGAACACAGAGGTGACCTGAGACCTGCTGGAATTATGGGAAAAAAAATATATCCCACCGACCCACAGGAAACACTCACACCCTGAGTCTCACACACACGGTCCGTTACAGCCAGACACGCAGAGGTCACGCTCACACATATTCTCACACACCCTCAGTATGACACACATCGAACACGTCTGACACACAACACACCCTCAACCAGATGGACACGCAGACCCACTCAAGTAACGTGGCAGCTTCACACGGATACAATATCCGGTAAATTACTGGCAAAAACCAGACAAATGGGTGAATCACACAAACACTGGCAAAAACCTGTCAAAGGTTATATAGTGCTAGAAATCACTTACTACCATAACACAAAAATTAAATAAAGAAATATCACACACAAAAAAAACCCTAAATAGTAAGTTAATAGATCATTTTTACTTAATATTAGAATAATTAGTACTACTAGTAAAGTATTCAGACATGACATTTTTTTCATATATTTTTTTCAAAATATAAAGATTTGAAAATAACGTAAAGAAAACAAATCAAAAAGATAATAATAATAATAATAATATAAAAACAAATATATTCAAACATTATTTACAATGTTTTTCTAATAATTTTTAAAAATACAATGAAAATAATGTCCAAGTAAATCAAATAAATTAATCATATTATTATTATTGAAATAATCAGACATTAAGTATTAAAGCAATGACAGTTTTTTTTTTTTCAGAAATTTTTCCTACTTAAAAAAAAATAAAAAAAAATGATATGTTAAAATAAAGACAATAAATTAAAAAGGATCAAAAAGGAAATAATAATAATAATAATAATAATGTAATTAAAAATATATTTAGAAAGAATGTATTTAAGTATTAAGTCATAAACCTATTATTATTATTATTATGCTAAATAACATATACATTTATTATTTTACATTAGAGTCAAATATGACCTGGACATTTGCTCAGGACTTTCAAACACACACAAATCTAGCTTTTCTGTAACATGGGTAACATCAGCCCCAAACACTCACTACTAGAAGGCCACTAATACCGCAGCATAAAGACCGAATCCAGGTCATATTGCTGTGCAACGAATAACCACAGCTCCATCACACACACACTTTTCAGCACAGCAAACCACACCGACACTGACGGGCCGCAGCCAGACCCACAATGTAAAACAACGAGCATTAAGTGCTCCTTCTCTTTTGCCGACACCACAAACAAATTACTTCTGACACACATTCCCTCTTTCCAATCCGTGAAGAAGCACAGGCCCACGACGATAAAACTCTCCGAAGACAAATGCCCTTTCTAAAGATGTATTTGGCTGAAATAGGCTGAATCGCCTCAACATTCCCAGACAAACATTCTCATGTCGGCCGCTGGCTGTAAAGCCGGAGGAATTGTTTGAAATGTGGGAGTCTAGAGGAGCGCCAGGAACCGCTAACAGGTGCAGTGTTTGGGATTGTTTGTGTTTGTTTGGGAATGTTGGGGAAAAGACGACTTGTGGCCTCTTCTGAACCTGCCTGTGCTAAGCTGCGCACTCTTCTCGCTGGTTTGTTGTGAACTTTTCCAATCTATTCTGGACGAGTGACATTTATGTATTTAAATGCTTCGGTTTGCCAAGGAAAACCCATCGAGGACATATTAACATTTCCAAGCATAAGTCCACCCAGGGGTGAAGGTGTTTGGCAGGGGTCGAGCGTAACGTGCTTTATCCAACTGGAACAACACTTCCATCGGCCAACCGTATTTTAGGGACCTGTGCAGAGGTTGCACTCGAGCCAGCCAATCAGATCGCTTTTCAGGCCAAGGTGGACATTTCTAGTTACGCTTATTCGACGGGACCTAGCAGTGAGTTTGATTATTTATTTTTTTAGTGGGGGAAGAAGCTTACACAGTAAAAAAGATACAATAAATCAATCTAGATGAATCATTTTCCAAATAAAACTGACCCCGCTGAAGAAGTTCGAACCTATAAGTACCCACAAGTCTTATAATCTGCTACATGAAAATGAGACTGCTGACTCCTCTCTAATGGGCTGCCTCTGTCAGAGTGTTTATTACACAAACCAAGACAAGACAGGATTTCTGGAAGAATTCTCTCTCTTGGCACGGGTCTGGAATAATCCCCAGCCCACGGCGCTCTGTCATCCGCTTATTATTGAATCAATCAAAAGCTTTAACCAGCAGCTCATCAGGAACGTTCAGGCTTGTTCAGTCTGGATGAACTCGGGTCAGTCTAAAGGAGAGAATGTAGAAACTTAGTGACACCTAGTGGTCGCTCTGACAACAGCAAGACAGACTGACATGCTGAAAGCATTGTTACTGCTCAGGTCAAAGGTCAAATTGCTTATTATTGTTAATGAATCAGGGTTTTCTGAAGCTTAACGCCGTTAAATGAATGCCCTGAGGTCAGCAACATTCAGTGGTTTTCCAAAAGTAAAAAAATAAAAAAAATTAAAAATAATAAAATTATATTAAAAAAATTTTATATCAATAAAAAATTAAATCAGAGAAAAAATAAAACTGAACAAAATTTAAAAGATTAAACTTAAACTGTAAATAAATATAATGAAATGTAAATAAAAATTTAAATAAAACGTAAATAAAAATGAACTAAATCTAAAAAACGAAATATTCTCCACATAGAATTTTAGACACATGTATTATATTTAAGTCATATTTATGATTTTCATTTTCAAGTTTTTTTTTTATTTTTTTATCAGAAAGATTATAGATACACACTTTAAGTGTATATGGATACACTATATATATATATATATATGCTTAAATTTATTTTATTTTGGCTATTGAGGACTCTCAATATTAAAATAACTAAATTACCTAAAATAAATTACAGAAAATATATATTTTTAATTTATAT
>JAUMHQ010000071.1:4282392-4294152 GCA_032361165.1 Enteromius paludinosus
TTCACGAGCTCCTCTGACCCCGCCCCTCTTTTCCGAGGCGCTCTCAGAGAATCTTTTATTAGTCGCATTCATAGTTTCCCTTCAGAACCAAATGTAACGTTTATCCTCTGCGTCTTCAGTCACTAGGGAAATCACTACTGCTATGTTCATTAATAGATTCAACAACACAACACCTCAATCTCTTAGGAGTCTTGCTTGTCTCTGCGTCTCGGTCTGATGACGGTGCTGTCAATCAACTATTGTGGGAGTGGCCTCTGTCGGTGTGAGACCACACCAACATGCATGTGATAATGGCTTGATTTCAGAAGGGGGAACTTATTTTTATTAAAATAAAAGATCTTTATCATTGCAGGGTGGTTGTATACACACACTCCCAACACACATTTCAGTCCAAACAGTTTCTAAAAGTGCATGTGGCACCGGACGACCCCTTCAAACCTGCTGCACACAATCAGGCAGTGGTGCATTGTAACGAAGTAATAATACTTTGTTACAGTACTTGAGTATTTTTTGGAAGTATCTGTATTCCACTACATTTCCTAATTAAAATATATTCTTTTACTCTGATACATTTCCCCAAAGCATATTCATTACTTTCTACACAATATTCAGGAGAACACGGACTGCAGGAAAGCAGATCTGACATTGTCAACTAGGCTGAAATAGAGTGCTAATAAAAGTACAAATTCCATGCATTCAGATTTTTTTGCTTCTGTGTAAAGCATTTAAAAAAATGCTTTTTATATTTATATAATTGAATATAGTTAACTTCTGTATTCATCTATATCACGCAAAGAGTACAGTTTTTCTGCAGATAACCGCATCGAAACATTTAATAATCATTTTATACAAGTTGTACATTTTAGACATGTAAATGTTGTTGTTTTTTCTCCAGAAATGATTTGTTCTGTTGGAATAAAAGACACTAAGAACCAGACAAAGTGCTTCTTATTCTTACCCAAGACACTTTATTAGGCCTTCTGTGGTCTGATTAATAGTTTAGACCTTTTTAACAAGTAAAAAAGCGTCCATGCACCTTCAGCTCGTGCTTAGTGTCTTTCTGCTGTCAAATCTTTACAGATTTTTACACTGAAAACCTGTTTGATTGACAGGTGAGGTTTGGTGCTGTTGCAGTAATTAAAGGCCGCTGTCGCCAGGATGTGATTGTTCTCGTACATTGTGAATGATAACTGCTGACGCTCACGCGGGACAGTTAAAGATAAACGCTAGCAGCAGTCACTATTCACACGCTCCGCTCCGGACAAGATGATGAACGCGTTTAATTCAGACAGACGTAGATATTAGCAATTCCTCCCAAAACCATCTCTCAGAGCGATTAACGGCATGACGGGCGAGATTACACACAAAATGCTTCTCTCCGTCTGCTGGGTCAGCTTTACGACATCAGATCAACTGTTTGATGTCACATATAGAGCGGGAGATATAGATTATAACATTTAATTAAAAGCATAGATCACATATTAATGAAAACTGTCATCGTTCTCTCACCAGCGTGCATTCTTACAATGATAGTGGATGCTGACCAAAAACCTTTATAAAAGTACAATTACAATAATTCATATCACTAGTAACAGATTCAAATTACAATCATTAAACTTAAACCTCACCTTAAAAAATAAAAATAAATTCAATAATTCAATAAATGAATGGATTAATGAGACAGTAGGATTTAAAAAAGAAAAATAACTCTAGCTAGTAAATTTCACAAATAATTATAAAGAAGCGACAAGTAAGACTGAATTCAATATGAAATTTTGAAGTATGAGGACAGCAAAAATTCTTTCTTGTAAAATGTACCCCAAGTAAAGTTTTAAATGTCATTGTATTGAACTTTAACAGGCAGAGAAAGTGTGTGTGTGTTTTAGTTTTGTTTATTTTGAGCAAAAAAAACCTTTTGACAAATGTACTCCAATGTTTTTTTGGGATTTGCAATTTTGGAACATAATTTTTTACAGTGTATTTGTTAAAAACCTCCCATAGATCTCAAATCTTATCTGATAAGGTCCGTGTACTTTTTCGTTCATTCATTATTCTATTTTGGAGGACACATGGGAAACGAAAAATAAGTGAAATATGAATTTTGACACTTCTGTATCACTTGTTAAATGAAAGTGAATGTCATGTTTTCATCTGTTTTAGGGATTGAAAATAAAATACTGAACCATAACAAAAGAAAAAATAATTTACAAAAAAAGCCATTCTGAACCGCGTTTGGGTCTATTTTTGACCTATGTTTTGGTTGACCTGGAAGTACTCTTTGGGCGGGTTCGGAAATGCTTTGGATGGTTTTGTTTAGATATTGTCATGTGGATGACATGACGTCTTTGGAGGCATATTCCGAGACAATTTGTGACATGTTGCGAAGGCATGCGACGCATATTACTGCATTTATTTTGTGCAAGTGAGATGAGTAAAGACCATCTTTTTCATGAATAATAATCTCTCTGGTGTTTATAAGCAGCACACACAGTATTTTACTACCTGTAAAAATACACAAACTTAGCTATATTAAATTGGTTGTGGTACCTACAGTTACAAATGTAAAATATGTGATGATAATATTGATCGAGCAATTGATGTAAGGTAAGCAGAATTGAAAAAATAGAGATAAATTGTAGCCTATCACAGCTAGGCAAACGTGTGAATGTTCACGCTGCATTTTATGCAAACAACTCTAATCGTAGTTGTAAATCTATATTTACAGTAGGCATAATTGCCATTGCGTATGCATCATGAGTCAAATACAATCTTCTGTTCGTGAACAGTTGTATTTCATTCATTATCTGACTATGCATCCGTGCATTTAATTGCCATTGGCTCGTGTGATAGTAATATGGATCTTAGTAGTATTTTAAGTGATACTAGACAATAATAATTGATACCCGCACGACGGTGTTATTTACTTCCGGGTAAAGATAGGATCAATCAAATGAATTGCAATAAATGTACAAATAAATATTACAAATTATAAAACGATCGGAAATGTGTCCAATTTTTTAATACTATTATTTGAAGACAACAATACATTTGGAAAACAAAATACAGCCATTTCTGCTTTTTTTCTTTTAAACGAAAAACCAAGCTGCAACCTTTTTTAAATTTCATCTTTCATTCCAAAATAGAATAATGAACGAACGAAAAATGACACGGACCTGATAAGATCATAATCTAATATTTTGATTTAAATACAAAAATGAAAAAACGACAGATTTCTATTTTTGTTTTTTCTTCTAGTTAATTTCTTATTTTCATTAGGTTAACTTGATATACTACAACAACAAAAACTAAAACTGAAATAAAAATGTGAAAACTATATAGACATTCAAAAGAATTAAATAAAAAAAAAGAAATGTATAATTACTTAATTCTAAAATTATCATGCCATTATGTTTCTGTTTTTCAAAAGTTACTTGCTGGGTATTTATTTGTAACTAATTGTGCAATTTCTGATCATAAGATGTTTTTTTAGTATATGACATTTTATTGGAGTATTTTGTTGTTTTTGGAGCTCCACAACATTCTTCTCCATTCACTTTCACTGTAAGAAAGAAAGCAGCTCGATAGTTTGCAAAAAGTGGCTCAAAACAGAAAGAATCATAAGTTTTGAAATAACACAATGCTGTTTCTCTAAACAAATTTTGCACTCAAGTGTGCACTCAAAACACATTTATTTGAATCCACACACACACACTGTAATCTAATATGACCATTTAATATCATTATGCACTTAAATTAGATCCCAGCTGCTGAACAGAGTTTGCTCGGCTGTGGCGGTGAATCATTTTTAATAAGAGCTTTCAGATAACAAATGTGTGTGTTAAAGTTCAGTATTACATTCTGCAGTATTAAGAGTTTTAAATGCACACTGAGACTTCTGCTCTCTAAAGAGGCTAAACGAGCATGATTTAGTCTTGTTTAATTAGGAAAGAACAGGCCAACAGATCACAGACTAAACATTTGCATGAACCCAGAGACAGAGAGAGGAGGAGATGCTTTAAAACTTATAATTAGAGATCTCTGCCACTCCACCCTAAAGAGGTGTTCATCATTTCTGTCCCTCGTGCTCAATCAATACAAAATGGAAAAAAAAGCAAATCAAACTTTTTTCTGTCTTAAACTAAAAATGCATTTACACAAATCTGCTTGACTATCTTTATGCAACGAAAAAAATGAGATGTGTTATGTTCACGCTGCTCTGCACCAGGCAATGAAAACATATGGTAACCAGAGAAGATCAAAACTGCATAGTAAAATTATGAGTCATGCATATGATTGTATTCTGATTTGCATATGCACATTTTTAATTAATATGTTTGACATCAGTGGAATAAGCTGATCACGACCAAGTCTGGATGTTTTGAACTAAACAAAACTGACAGTGGTACTCTCATGAATGTGGATCAAAAACTGACACAGAGCAGCAGAAATTGTTGAATAAAGTTGTTATTTTTGTTTTCTGTGAACACGAAAAGCATTCTTGCAGCTTCATAACATAACATGAATAACTGCTGTAACATGGACTATTTGAACAATTTCTGGGCCTCGAACATGTCAGTTGCGCTGCTGTCTATACAGGCTAAGAAAACCCTCAGATTTCCATCAAAAAATTGTGTTGGAACATCAGGGTGAGCAATAATTGCCAGAGTTTTCATCATTGGGTGAACTATCTCTTTAAATTTTCTGATCATATGGCTTCGGAAGGTTAGAGTGGTGCATGAGTCATACAGACTATTTTTATGGTTCTTTCAGTTTTTTCTGACAGTGTCTAGTCAGTGTTCCTTTTCATTGTATAAACACAGTCAGTGAGTCTCTGGGCTCTTGTTGGCTGATGGTCAGACTCACCCAGCAGATGACTCCAATAATAGTGTGTATTGTTGCAAAGAAATTGACAGACAACAAAACCTACGGCCAGGGTCACATCTTTTTGTTCCTGGACTGTTGTCAGGGTAACAGGTGCAAAACTCAGGTGTGGCAGCACAGGAGGATGATCTCAAGGGTCGAAAGGGCATCTAGAGTTAAGGTCCTGCTGCTATGCATCTGATTTCAATTATGACCCATATGGTGTAATGAACACACACACACACAGCACACAGAGTATGATGGCGAGTGAAATGTGTCATCACTACAATCTCACTTGACTATGTTAATTTGCCAGATAACAATAATTTGGGCATTTTCTCCAGGGATCTGCATATCCTACTGTAATTAAAGTCAAAGTCTTTCTTTCTTGCTCAATTCCAAAGGGGACAATGTTTTATTCATGAACAGACACACATTTAGAGTCTAACTTCATTTTATAGTTTTGAGGTTCATGTAAAATTCATGAAGAATTTAGAAAATAACTAATACTAACTAACTACTAATAAAATGTTATTTTAAACTTTCTTTTTTAAGGTAATAATATTTTTTTCCTATGGTAATTTTTTTAAGTAGACCACTACAAAATAAAAGCACTGCTTAATTTTTGTTAAACTTATTAAATGTGTCATAATAAACTGTGGTTAAATTGATATTGGTAGATTTATGTTAATTAATTTAAATGATTGAATTTTTTAAAAAATAATAATTATTTTTAATAAATTAAAACAGAATTCAGAAGCTTTTAAACTGGAGAAAAAAAAACAAAGAAAAATTCAGAATGCAGAAAAAATGTAACGTGGAGGAAAAATGTAACGTCTAAGGTTACATAGGTAAGCCACGTTCCCTGAAGAAAGGAACAGAGACGTTATATATGAGATGTAATGTCGACTGTAGTGATTATTAAGTAAGTATTAGTATTTTTTTTAAAGGGCCCCTGTTTTGCTGACATTAAAATCCTAACTTTTCTCTTGTGTGCACTTTGGTAATCAGATAACATTACTTGCATATGGATTACTCATGTAAGTTTTACACTACATTTTAATGTAGCACTCTCAACTTAGCCTTCAGCACCAGACGTTCAGCAAGGTTCTCCAACAGACAGATGGCAGAGTTAATTTGCTCTTATCGGAGGGCTTTGACATACAGCTGCAGAGATTTCATTCCTGATGGAGGTCCGTCACTCTGGCATGTTCGCGTTTCTCTGCCTGGAGCTCTGCTTAATTAAAACGAAACTGGGAATCTGGTTAAAAGAATTAATCTCTTTAACCGAGTAGTTCCAGTAAATGCAAATCAAGCGTGCGAGCATGTGTGTGCGCGTCCAGGGTAGGAGCATATGTTGAGTGGGTGTTGTCAATGATTCAAAAAACCTTTCTCTTTCGGATGTGTCTGGAGGCTCAGGATCTCATCCAGACCGTGAGCAGGAGCAGCAGGAGCGTGTGAACATGCAGAGGACGATGCGCTCGTGCTGCTCACGGCTGGTGGGTGGCCAGCGGATGAACAAGAATGGTTCAGAGAGCGATGAACTTGAGGAAAAACTCAGATCTTCAGTGATTCATCTCCTGCCAGAGTGAAGGATTATGGGTGTTTCACGATGGAACACAGATCAGCAGGTTGGAAAATACAAGTGGATCAAACTGAGAAGCTCGATCACAAACAAACTCAAATAACGCCTGAGTTAAATCAGCTCAGAATGTCATTTCTGCACTTCAGAAAACAATTCGATTTTCTCAAGCTCAAAAATCCAAGCAGTCTCCCAAAAGCCCAAAGCTCTCCTTCCTATTCCTTACATTTCAATTAGTAATGCGCAATTAGTACAATATTATGATGTTTGCCATACAAACAGTACGTGTTCCTGAGACACAGCTCACACACAACTACAAAGTCTTTGCAAAGACAAATTCTCAATATTTCATCAGCGGAACAATTGACATCAAGGTAGTTAGACATACAGCCCTCGTAATTTATTCATTTATTCCTTTCCAAATTGGATATATGAAGGAAGTGGCTGGAATTCATTCATTTGTTGATAATTGAGTTGATAACCTGAATATAATAAAATAAATGTGGTTATATATAACACATACATAAACGTAAACTTAGTTCCCTTTTTAATGCCAACTGACGTTAGGGGACTTGCTCGGAAGTGTCAATCACCTCTGAGCTTTGCATGTCTTGCCACTTACTAAACATACTGGTGTAAAAAATGTCGACATGCATCCACTCATTCAGATTTTTGCTTCGGAGCCGATTGCTTTGTAAATGCTGCTTCTCTTAAGAAAGAAGAAATGTACCTGTCTGAGCCATAATCATGCTGAGATGGCATTCATTGATGTCCGCATGTCCATGGCTATGCTACGGTCACGGCCCTCATTTATAATGAGGCTTCCCTCTGGTTTTACCCAGCCCAGTTCGTCAGATCGTAAAGACTCCACAGCTGTGTTGGTTAGAGACAAGGGAGAACTGAGGATTACGGTCTGGAATGCTCCGTTGGGCAAGTCCCCACGGAGGTCCGGCCCCTCACAGCGTAGCTCCAAGCTTTCTTTGCAACTCACCAGCCATCTCCTCCTTTGCAGTCAAACACAAATCAAATCACTGTGTGTCATTCATGTTCTGGGAAAGCTCAGTCGTGAATCTGCATGAACAATGGAGACTCCATCCACAGATGGTTCAGCTCATTCGGAGTTGATTCAGGGAAGCCCAGCTGGACCTGTTCACTTTGCGAGACACCTCCCAGTGCTGGCAGTTCTATTCCCTGACCGAGGCAAAGGTGCGCTGGCACACAGCTGGCCCCAGAGTTTACCCAAGTACGGCTTTGCCTCAGTGAGCAGGTCCTGTAGGTTGTGCCATTTTGGGCCACCCGGATTCCATGCTTCTCACAAGCATGCTTCTGGACATGATCTGGCACCCGTGAGCCGATCTGTGGAACCTGTACGTCTGGCTTCTGTACCGAATGTGGTAGACCTCTCTGGTCAAACAAGGGCTTACTTACAAGGCAGCCCTATGCTTTGAAGTAGGGTCTATTCATTAAGTGGTGTTTCTCTCACAGAGACCCTCAGAGATGCTCAAATGGTGTCTTGCTTTGCTTCATGCAGCAAAAGCTAAAGCAGAGGCTGTCCCACTCCACTTTAAAGGTGTATGTCGCTGCCATTGCAGCTCACCATTATGCAGTGGATGGTTCACTCCTGGCAAAGCATCTCCCCCTTTGAGGCGCTTGACTCAGTTGAGCTAAAAAAATCTGCATCTCAAGAGGAAGACGTTTATGTTTAAAGCAATTGGTGCTTCAGATGCTCCGAGCAGATCTTTGTCTGCCTTGTAGGACAGCAGAAGGGGGTGGTTGTCTTTAAGCAGAGGTTGTCTCGTTGGTTGGGGGATGCCATCATCTTGGTGTACCAATCCCGAGGTTAATCATGCCCACTGAGAGAGAGAGCTCATTCCATATACACAGATTATTGCCTCCTCCTGGGCATAGGAGCACAATTTCTCCATTATGACTTTTTTTTACACAAAATCTATCTATATTGTCGCACAGATTTAGTTTGATTTATAAGAACATCTCTATTTGCATACATACAGTACACTCAAGCACATAATACAGTACATATCAAAAATAAACTGAATGTAACTATATCATTGTCCCACCAATCTACTAAATACAACTATAAGACATCATGATTTTCTGTAAAGCTGTGTGTACTGTGTAATGTTAAAACGGCTATATAAATGAAACCGACTTGACACTTTCAGGAAGCCTCTGCAGGCCACATGTATTATTGGAGGTTTAATCTCAGAAAAGTCTGATTAATTAATTGGCTTGCAGTCAAAGACAGAAAAAGAGAGAATAAAACAGCAGCTCTCACTTCACTTATCGTCCTTCCTCTATCGTTACGAGCCAAACTAACAGAGGGAAACGCTGATAACGAAGATCATTAATTAATTAGCTGCGTTTTCCTTTTGTCCCATTTCAGTTTCCCCGTGTTGAACTTTGAGCCTCTTTTACTTCTTTTAATCAAAGTCTACAGTGTTCCTCCGGGCCGCCGCTAACAGTGTGTGTGCGGGACTTCATGAGGAACAGAAGAGCACCGCAGTATTCTGATGATTCATAAAGTCTGGCAACAATGCAAATTCAGGTTTTCACATCCACACACACACACCTTTCCTTCACAAATTGTGTGTGTGTGTGTGTGTGTGTTGGTCACATTGAATTATGGGTAATCAGGGTATAAAGTAGGACGTCTGAATGCAGAACACTTCTGTTAGGCAGAAGAGTCACCTTCAACACACAAATGTAAACGATCAATGCAAATGTGCAGGATCTCAGGTGGTCTGCTCCACAAAAACAGCTGAAAGTACCAAGATCTTTAAGTTAAATTTGGCACTGATTTCAAAATGTCTCTTTAACAGTGTTTTCTAAGACAAGCATCACTAGTACTAGTTTTATCCAATTTTTTCATCCAATGAGCCACATGAACACAATTATTAGAGTACATTAATTCAGTCTTTCTACTTCTAAATATCACATTTATTTAAATGTGTTACTTGGCATTTCTTGTTAATTAATTGAAATTTAGGTTTCTAGTAATATTTTACTGAGTGAAGATTTTTTCCACACAAAATCAGCAATCACATTATGTTCCGAAAGTTATTATTAATGAACATAATATTATTTCAGTCTTTCTACTTTTACACTGAATTCCTTTTATTACTTGCTATTCCTTTGCAATTATTTGTATACTTTACTAGTAATGTCTGTTTTAAATCCTACATTATTATTGTTGCTGTTATTTTAATATTTTATTTTTCGCTATGTAACGTATGATATCCATCGAAATGCAACAAATTGACAAAATCTCTAAGAATTATTGTGCAAAAATTGTTTTATGCAGAAATATTATACTAAGGTAACGTGCACTGTAAAAGACGATTTTTAAACAAAGGTTATTGCAGTGCATTTTATAAGAAAATACTATTTCAGTTTCATGTTAAATTCAATGCTACTTCTTGTTTCCTTTCAATTATTTGAAAAATGTTCAATTTCTGAGAGAAAAATGTTTCAATGTAAATTAGGGATTCAAATCTTTGGCTGAAAATGGCCGAAAGACTTTTATCGCAGTAACAGTATGTTGTGATGGCGCAAACCGAGACTGTGGCCTGCACGTGCTTGTCTGAAGCAACCTGTCAGCGGTGTTGACGTATTTCAGTATATCTGAGAAAGACCCATGGATAGTGATTTGCAAAAGCCGAAAAAAGCAGGAATGGCGCGGCACGATTACAAACCGCTCTCGGCCAAGAATTCTGGCCACGGTTGCACAACCCTGCTAAACCCTGCTGATAGAGTGTGTGTGTGTGTGTGTGTGTGACGTCGCCAATCAGGATCTGTCACCTGTCTGTTAGTTTCTCTGTAGCTTGCTAAGCACGCTATTTTGAGTAATGTAAACACAAACTAGTAATAAAATCTAAAGAAAATTCTGATCATCCTTCACAGCGGTGGTTATTTACACCTCATATCATATGTAAACATTTGTGTTACCACTGCAACAACTGACGCATTGGAGTTGCATTGCAAGGAGATCCGTTATCAGCCCTGCAGTGGAAAATGAAACCAGAACTGTACTGGCCAACTCCGATCGACACGGAATAGAACGGTTCTGCAAATAGAACCGTTCGGCCCGATAGTGCAAAAGATTCAGCAATTGCAATGTCTTGATTTTAGTAAGGCTAGTACACAGTCATGGCCATAAATGCAATGGTACTAATAATTGGCACAATTTCTTTCTGTGTTTCGGTTTTCGCCCTTGTTTTCCTCTTTTTTGGTTTTCATTTCGGTGCATCCTTAATTTTTTTTTATGTTTGCTGGAACACAGAATAAAGACGAAACTACTGAAGCTTCATTTGTTCAATTTAACTAGACTAGTCAACAAACAAAAGATGAACCATTTGGTAATCAAAATATTAATTTCAACATTTATTAATATGACAGTTGTTAACATAGATTTTTTGAACCAACATGAAAATTCAACTAAAATGCTGTGAAAAGGCGTTCTGTTACATTTATTTTTATATTATTTATTAGGCTGATTTTATTGATGTCAACAAATGTGATCTTACTGTCTTAAAATAATACGTAAGACATAATGTAAGTGTGTAAACATAATCTCTTTCACATATGCCCATGTTTAAATGAACAATTAACACTACTGTCACTCAATTAACAACAAATAAGTCTTAAAGCTACAGTAGCCAGAGAGAAGATTTCAAAAATAGCAAAAACATTAGAATCACACAAGCTGGAGTTAAATAAATGAACGCGGAGACACATGCAAAGAAAACCTGTAAACAAACAGCACTGAATAGCGTATTTATCATCTCATAATGTGAAGTACAGACAACTCATCACAGGATCACATCAACCTGCCTGAGAGAGCTATTGATATGTCTGACCTTTAAAATGAAGTGTTTATGAGTACGAGAGAGTCAAACACTCCAGTGACATTTATTCTGATGTATTAAAACCGTCATATTAATGCTCCACAGGTGCACCTGAGATTCAGGAGGAATTACAGGATTTCCAGAATGTTCCTGAAATACACAGACGTTCACATCTGTGTTTGAAGCCCTTCATTTTTAAGATTAAGCTCGTAAATGATTGTTCATTATAGATACAACTTAATGGAATAGATGGAACCGGCACAGAAAAAAAGTGACATTTATATTCACTACTAGGGCTGCTCGATTATGGAAAAAATCATAATCACGATTATTTTGGTCATGATTGAAATCACAATTATTTTACACGATTACTCACTGACTTTGGAAATATGTTGCATTTATTGAACAGAACAGTGAATTCTCCTTAAAACAAATTAAGACCAACAAGATCAA
>JAUMHQ010000071.1:4314924-4325427 GCA_032361165.1 Enteromius paludinosus
GTGTTTGAGACTCACAGTATGTTATGTTCATGTACTGAACTGTTATTATTCAACCATGCCAAGGTACATTCAGTTTTTCATTCTATGGCACCTTTAATATAGATATTTTATCTTCTTTTATTTTTTATGCTGATTTTCCTATTTTAGTCTAGTTCCAGTTTGTTTATAACGGTGCATAAAGATTTAATTTTGGTTTTGTCTTATGCAAATCACCATTATTTGTCTGAACGCAATTGGACCATGGATGTTTCTGTTGATGATAATCAGTCTAAATATAGTGTTCCTGATTTTACAGCTGAAAATATCCATCCAGCCGTTCGCATATCTACCCCGTCCATGCGCTGTTTATTTCTCCACTCTGTCTGTTCTCTCACTCCATCCCTCACATCTGATTTCATTCTAGCTGAAGGGAAGGAAATGGTGTGGGCGGGGTTAAAGTGGTGCGGTCACAGATGGGAGGCACAGGTTGCGCTGGAGGTTCTCTCTGTTCTCAAGCCGGAGGGGGGGATTGTGCAGGACTCAAGAATCCAATATCAACAGCGGACACAGTTCATCCACCTAACCATCCATCACCAAACACTGCATCATTTACACCAGCAGAGAGAGAGCTGTGCACTGATATTGGAATTTAAAGGTGACTCTCTCCTCGGTGGGACACAATGATCCTTCACCAGATAGTGTTCAGGTTAAATTCCTCCGATCAGATTACATCATATCTCACCTGAACCTCAATGCAAACACACTTTACTTTTAACACAGAAATGACTCGCAATTAGTTAGTGTGATATTGTTTTGCTAATGAAACCCTTTTTACTGCTCTTTACATATTTTTAAAGAGGCTTTTCCAGTTCAGTCCAATCATGACTTCTATTATTAATAGTCAATTGGAGGGTTCTAGACACTTTAAACATGCAATACTACAATTACTGCTGAAAAAGCATAATCCTGATCAGTCTCCTATGAATAAGCATGGAAATCTTTTATTTCAAAAGTCTTGGAAAAGGTTTTTGAGATTTCACCTTATATGAGCGTTTTTTGGTATTTTTGATTTGATTGTCTGGTTTCAGGAAGTGACACAGTACTGAATCTGCATTACTAAAGCATACCAATGACATTTTACTCACTCTTGACTCTGGTTGAGCTGTATTTTAATTCTTCTTGATGTGAGTGCAGCATTTCACGCAGTAGATCATGATATCCTTTTATAAAAACTCAATGGGTTTCAGGGGTCTGTGCTTGAGTGGTTTGCCTCTTACCTCAAGGCGACAACTTTTTCTGTTAATGTAGGGGAATGTTACTCATCTTGTGCTCAAATCTCTTATGGTGTACCACAGGGTTCCATTTTAGGTCCTCTTCTTTTTGCATTATATATGCTTCCTCTAGGTCATACTATTCGGAGACCCAACTTATACTATAACTTCCATGCTGACGATGCTTTGCTTCATCTTAAAGGGTAACAGCTTCTGTGTGTCAAGTTTGTTTGTTTGTCTGCATGACATAAAATGTTGAATGAATGTGATCATCTATGGCCCATCAGTTCTGACCTCTGACATTGTCAGCTCTCTTTTCCTCTAATGTATGAGACTGTGCTATTTTTGATCCCACTTTGTGTTTCAAAAACAGATTAGTGCTGTCATGAAATGCAAGTTCTTTTTGAAAGCTTTGCATATACAGTATATAAGTATATTTGTGATCTTTCCCACCCCCGTATACTGCTTCAAGAATCCTTCGATCGTCTTCTCCAGAGATGGACTTCCCTGCATAGTTTAGCTCTAACCCTAATCATAAAATGTCTTTAGGATTACTAGAAAAACACAGCTAGGTGAGTTTGATCAGCGTTGGTGCTCTTCAGGAAAGTGGATCTCATAAGGATCCTCGATCTAGTCAATTACTACTCTCAGTTCCTCATCTTATTTTATAACTAAAGGTGACCAGACTTCCTTGGTAGCTGCATATCTCTATATTCGCATCCTACTGCATTTAAAGATGTATTCGTTTTGTTTGTGTTTAATATCTCACCTTTGAGGAGTATGTGTGTCCGTCGGAGCCACACACCAAGCTGGAGTGAACTACAGGACATGGCCTACATTTCCCATGATTCACAGCTCCCATCCAATGCTTATGTGGGGGATTTCCTTTCCTGGGTTTTATACTACAAAGAGAAAGAGAGAAAAGTTCTGGAAGTTAAACTTGTTATGTAGCACCTGATTGTGAATCCTACAGTAAGACTGGTTTATGTTATGTTTGATATAAAAATACAGCACTTAAATGTCTTTTACATTATATTTGACACATCATCTGATTCAATAAGTGGCTACATTTATCTTGTGTAGCTTACCCTGCAAAACTAACCTGCCATCCTGTATTCCCTACAGTTAGTATCTCATCAATTAGCGTACTAAGTTAGTTCCGATTACCTGCAGCATTACGTCAACGTGTGAACAGCCAAGATGTGAGCGACATTACCAACAGCTAATACTTCAATCCGAAAGGGATTTTACAAGGAGATGAAATCTTACATAACACCAGCTGATCAGATATCACACACATACTGGAGATAAGAAAGTGACAAAAGACGTTTGTAATGTCACTTCTGTTCACACTCAAAATGTCAATATCTCATAGAAAGCGTGAAGAGTGATCATCTGACGGTGATAAACAAACATGATCTCTGTCTGTATCTCATGGCTGACAGAAGCACTTTAACAGATCAGTGACAAAATCAGAGATTTGATAACCGCCTGTAAGATTGTGGCACTTTTTGAAAAAAGACTGCATTTATTTGAACAGGAATATAGGAGAAACAGAAATACTGTGAAATTTACTGATTTACTGAAACTTAAATTCATTGTTATGTGAATATATTGTAAAAAGTAATTTCTTCCTTCGATGGAAAGCTGAATTTGCAGCATCATTACTCCAGTCTTCAGCGTCACACGATTCTGCAGAAATCCTTTACATAATCATCACACATTAACATATTTTAGTGGAAACCGATGCATTTTCTTTCATTTAAAAATGAACAGTACTTATTGAATGAAAAAAACAGACTCATTCTAATGTACAACAACAAAACAAAGCTGTATTAGATATTTACTGTGTCATCTTTGACCCATTGCAAATTTTATTTATCATATATGAAGGAGTTCATTACAGTATACATAATCTGAGTTTTCTAAAATAACCTTGAAAGGCTTGACTGCACATTTACTCTCTTATTACATGAGTGCTTACCACATAAATAAGCAGACATGAATTATTGATTCAAGTTGAAATTATTTTATTACGTGAGTGGAAAGAGAGCGTGGAGTGACACGACTGGAAACCCGCACAGCTCTTTAGGAAATCATTTGAGGGGTACAATGGTCAATTTAGCAGCTACAGTTTAGCATCATTATACCGAAATATTGGCGGGCCGAATGCTGCGGGTGACCAATCACAGCCACGTAATGAGCTCAACTCACTGCCAGTCCTTCTGAAGCACACCGTCTGCCACATTCACAGATATTACGGAGTGAGAATGAGAAGAATCTGTCTCTGGTCGCTATGAAGTCCTCGTCTTGAGCTGCCGCTTTTACAGTCTATATATGTTGATTTGTTGGATAATGTCTAATGGATTATATTACAGCACATTATGGTACATTATATTATGAGTCTGTGATTCACACTTCATTGCCTTATATTGAAGTATATTTGTAATATCAGCTCAGCACTGAGGAAATTACACTGCTGTGATGAATCTGTTCTCAAATCAGTCTTACTGAGGAAGTACAGGCTATCCATACATGAGAATAAATCTGGTTCCACTTTATATTAAGTGTCCCTAATACCTGTGTACTTCCATAGTAACTAGATGTGTATATATCTATATAGTATCTACAGCTGTGATATTTCTGTAACTACACACATATGACAACCCTCAGAATGGTGTGTGTGTGAGTACAAATGTGTAACATAAACATGGAATTCATAAGGGCTTTAACAAGCCATTTTTCTTAAACTTTTAATAAATTGTTGATAAATCATATTATTATTTTAATTAATTTTATAATTCTTGTTTACAAAAATGTTATTTTGCCATGTATAAAAATAAAATGACTAGAGCAAGAGCATATAATTACATCTGAGAAAAAAATGAAAAACCTATGAGTCTCTCTTCATAATTACACTTTAATTGATTTTATCTGACATTTCTGTTCTAAAACCTAGTGAGCTGCCTATTTAGACATTTCCAGATCCAAAGCCGTATCAAAAAATAAGCAACAATATCATGAATATGTTTTCTTGGTTAATACCCTGTTTGACGCAGAACTACTGTACAGTTGTATCATATGTTACATAATCTGCTACAAATCATGCACTTCATTTCAGGTAGGATTCCACACAAAATTTGGGAAAAGTGCAAGGTCACAGCATTTTTTCACAGCATGTTTAGATCCATTTGGCAGATTTCCCCCAATAATTAGTGCCAAAATGATTCCATGCGGATCTATCTGATTTATTTAGTTGTTTTGTTTGTTATTTAGAAGCGCTCTTCATATATTCGTGCATTACTGTATGCAGCGCAGTGTTTGAAGGTGTACATTAATGATCAGAAGCGGCAGCTACATCTTATTCGCTGGTCATTAATGAAAGCTTGACCAATGCAGCATTATTAGCCGTCAGCAGTGCGCTGGGATCAGCAGGCAGACGTGGTATTTGGCGTGCCAGGATGCACTTTGTGTTTGCATATGTAAGGGGGCGGTTGTAATTTAGCTTGGTAAACTCTTGGACCTGCTCAAATGGCCAGTACACAATTAATACTTGTTTGTCCAGACATGAGGGGGGCGGAGTCAAGAACCCGGAATGACATTCCCTCAATATTCCACTGTCGCTATGACGACGACTCACAATAGACAGCGACGGAATGTTAATGTGAGTCTGGAGAAGCAGAGATACCGATTAAACACAAGGACACACACTCATTCATCTAGTGAATAAGATGGAAATTATTTGTAATCATGGTTATGGAATAACTGCTAAAGATTTGCTAGAAGCACCAGAAAACTTGCCAATCAGCGCTTCCAAAGTTTTAGGGTTTGGCATTATCCAAGCACAGGGGTTTTCAACCTAGGTTCCGGGGGAAAAAAAACCCTCAATAAATACAATTAAATTAATAATAATTGAATTTAAATAAAATAAAATCTATTAATAAATATTATTTTGAATAATGTCAAAATGCATGCATTTATGAATGCATTAAATTAATAAATAATGTATTTAAATAATTCGTCATCCTTTCCTTTCAAAATGCTTGCTACGGGTGCAAAAATGCAGAAAAATGAACCTGATCTGCTTTTTGGAGGCAGTAAACATAACATGAGGTCACGAGGATGTGTGTTATAGAATGTTATACAGTGAAACTGCAGAAACTAAATGATATTTGAATATTATTTTACGCATTTATAATATACATATTTTTTTACAATATAAATTTGGTCTTGTTGAATAAATATATGGCCCTTGCATGAAATAATAGTAATGCAACGAGGGAAAAATAATGATAGTAATGCAACATATTAGAAAGTAAATATCTTCCAAATAATTTTGTGCACATATTAGGATTTTTTTTTATAATGTATTAAAATTTAAATACATTTCGAGAAGGGTTCCCACACATAAGGATGAATATATAAATTAAATAAAATATAAATAAATTAATTAAATAATTACAAGAATGAATGAACGAATTAAAACATATTTAAAATATAAACAAATAAACCTAGCTTATTGTACTAATTTAATTTGTAAATAATGTTTTGCAATTTTTGACAGTATAAATTAGGCCTTTCTACATTAAAAAGGGCAGACATTCACATTCTCACATGTGGAGGATTGGATTAAAAGATTGAACCACCCAAAACACCTTAACAGCCACTCAGCATAACTGCTGCCAAACAATCTTCAAACTAATCATTTGCTTTGAAGAGTGTTTGTTTGCTAGCTAATTCTTCCCTCCCGGCGTGTGACTGTGGGTCTTACCTGTGCTGTGCTGGTTTGTGATTGACGCAAATGGCGGTCTGGAAGTCGTGGCTCACACACACTTTGTGAGGAGGGCAGCGAACCTTCATACACGGGTCTTTAGTGCTGTCCAGCCCTGAAAGACAGAGAAAGACTTCATTTACTACAAGCTTGGAGCTCAACTGATCTCTGATCTGTGTTTACAACTCTCTCAAACACAAACACTGTCTCTTATTTTCTATATTCATGTTCCTTTGTTTCGCTTTTCCTTTCCAGGAAAGAACGACAGAGCAGATTCAGTCAGATGGCATGAAAAGAAGCGAGAGAATCTGATGGAGGAGAAGAGAGCTTTACTCTGGCAAACACACAGGAGAAACAATGCAGCAGCCTTCTGGCAAACACTTTATCATCTCACACACACACACAGCGCCGACTTTGAGCAATAGCTCAGTGTAAACACTTCCTGACAAATGGAGGTAGAGGAGAAACACTGTCTTGCGCTCTGCCATCTTTTCCTCTCACGCAGGTAAAATGTGGCTCCTTCAGCAGGAAGTGGGAGAGTGAGGAGAAACGTGTGTTTCTCGTGCGTGTGTGGAGATCATTACGAGAACCCATGAGACATTCATCTCTATCAGGAAAAACTAAACACACACACAGTGCTCATTCAGTTTCAGGCATCAGACATATACAGCTAACATTTAGAGCGTGTGTGTGTGTGTGAGCTGAAACACACAGGTGGGTTTAACAGAGGTCAAACACTCCATCACTCCCTCTGACCTTCACATGTCTGTGTGTGTGTTCATCGGGACGTTTGATGCCAACCTGCTGTTCGTCTGGAGTGCTGCCATGCCAGCTGGCCTTCAAAACACACACACACACACACACAGTCGATTTACAGCCGTTAACAAATAAATACCTCCTATTTTAAAGAACAGTTCAATAATATGAAGCATCTGTTATCTTTCACTTCTCCTCATGTTGTGCTAAATCTGTGTCACTTTCCTTTATTAAAAATGCTACAATGATGAAACAAGAAGGCAGTGATACAAGAAAACCACAACATTATGACACAATGAATGGGCAGGGCTTGACACACCTTTTCCTCTAGGAGTAGATGTGCTGCTAAGTTGAAAAAATTTAGAAGTGCATTACAAAATTACAAAACTTTTGGCATATTAAAGGGGGTATAATGAGACATTGACAAGCATAATTATTCCATCTATCAGAATACAGAGAGCACACAAGGTTTTTAAATAATTTTGCTTTATACTTTACACAATAGGCTAATTATCTTATTATTTATAGTCTTTTTAAATTGTATTGACATTGGGTACGTGACAGTATCATTTTACATTTTTTTTAATGAAAACAATATAGTGTTGTTCTCCTAACAGGTAAAAAAAAAAAATAATAAAAAAAATTATATATATATAACGTGAGACTCTCATCGCTCAATAAAATTTTTTTGCCATTAATCTATTCACAAAGTTGTGTTGGCAGCTGGGTCTATACTACACAAGCTGTGATGACGTTCACCTTGGTATTTTAGCGTGGATGTATATCTAGCTGAATTGCACTGTGGCTCTATTCGGACGGGACTAGTTTTCTAAACTACTGTACATGTGAGCTTCGATTCTTATCACCTGTCGTCCGTGATCATCATGTACCATTTCGGACGGGACTAACACCTCTGTTTTGTACATCTGGGCATCACAGAGACCACGCGCTCTGTATGCGTGCATTTCTACAGTCATTCAGATTGATTACAATCAGTATAGTCACAAATGTTAATGTGTGGTTACTTTAGTTCAACTATTATGATTATTATTTGTAGTAAACACGTTTAATTTTGATAATTAAAACATATGTAACGAGTGCAGAAATTAACGTGATAGTCTTAACAGTTTAAGGCTCTTTATTTGTATTTATTCATTTATCTTATATATCAAAATTATTAAACGTGCGTGCGGTAAGAGGATCTACGGCATATCGCGTTGGCTAAAACACACAAGGAAATGCATTATGCTTCAGACGGGATCAAAACATTCTCTAACGACCCCCTGTAAAACTAGTCCCGTCCGGATAGGGCTTTACTCCTAGCCATTATTTAGGTAGAACACATATTCTGAATGCCTTTGGCAGAATTCAAATGAGCCATTTTAATCTAGATTTTTTTTTACATTTAAAATCTATGCTCACCCCTATAATATATATATATATATTGAACTTTTATTCTTTTATGAAAAAAGTGTCCTCTTAACAGGTTAAAGAACGTTATTAAATATCTAATAAAAAAATAAACACAAAGAAAGCCTTCGTAAGAAAGCTGAGTGTCGAGTGAGTGACGTATCCAACATTCCACACTTGAATTTTCGGTTATTTAAACATCATCCAGGTATTTAAAGTGCACATTTTCTCTTTGGAATGTTCAGTGTGAACACACTACTCACTAGCCTGGCTTCCGTGACTTTAAAGCTCATAGGAACTTATTCTGGCCAAGCTGCCTTACTACCCGCCTTCTGGGAGGCGGGCTTAACATACGTCCAACAGATGTCTCTGTATACTACTGGACGAATCTACAACCAATCAGACCACTCATTCCGAGGACGTATGTGCAGCGACGAAACCTCAAGCCACCGTAACCAATTGTAGCTAGCTTCATTAAAGCAGTAGGAAAATCTTTACTTTAATTACTTCTGCTCTGTTTTCAAAGAAAAGCTGTCATGAAAATTTCTCAAAACAGCTGCAACAGCAGGGTCGAACGATTGTTGCGGCTCTGTAATGTAACCCCCCTGGGTCCACTTCCACCACAACTCATCCTCGCTTCGAGCGGGCGTCGAACCCAGGTCTACGGGATGGGAGGCGGGTACTCTAACCAGGAGGCTAAAGGCCATGACCTCACCATGTTTGAACGCAGGTATCGATTCCGGTCACACAACTACTGCGTCATCGAGTTACACCCGCCTCTGTCTCTGTCGCCTCTGTCATTGGTTCCCATTTTTTTGGGAACAGAAATGCTCTAAAACAGCAGCTTGGCCAGAATGACTTTGCTCGCGAAATAGAATGCAGCGTCACAGGAAGTATGGGTGGGCCCAGGCTAACTACTCACACTATTTATACAACAAAACATCATAGAATAGTGCACAAGTATGCAATTTAGGACGCAACTTAAGATTCATATTTCTAATAAATAGCCATTGTTTTTTCATATCAACTAAAGTTAATGGAACGTGGTAAGTGTTACCAAGTTTAAAAATAAATAGCTCATTAAGTCAAGTATTAATTATTTGATGATATGGTGAATACTAAAGCCAAAAGGAATATCTAAATGACAGTCACTGTGCATGTTAAGTAAATCCAGACAGCATTTTTAAGAGGGTTTGTGCTGACGCAAGCTGTTATTAAAATTGGCCCCGAGTCTTCTGAAATCAAATAATAGATTTCTGTTAGAAACAGACCCATGTTTAACATATTATTTGTTGAACATTTCCTCCCACGCAGCAGCTCTTAATTATCATTTGTGCTTTTGTACGTTCAAACATATTTCATTAAGTCAAGAAACCAGTGAGATCCAACATTGCTTGACATCACTGTCCATTGCCATATTTGAATATGCAAATGAGGTAGAACAGTTTTGCAGCGATTAATGATTTAAGATGATGATCTGTTCCTCAAATAAAGCATCATATGACTACAGAGGAATATACAGTAGTGCACATATCAACTACTTACAGTCAATTGGTTTGCATGGAAAAGAAGAATCCAGACATCCTCCCACAGTATAAATGCACCTGTTCTAACACCTTCTCTTCTTTTAGTGCATCTTTCTTTGGTTTGTCTTCTGCTGTTTTGTAAGGGAGTGTGTGGTTTTGTGTGTTTAGAGATGTACATGGCTTATTAATAGAGTTCAGGCCTCTCTCAACCCTGTGATGGACGGAAAGATTTGATATTTTCCTGCATGTGTGATTCGGGAGGAAACGAGAGATGAGGTGCTGGGAGCGTGTCGGAGGGGAAGTGAGGACACGCTTTACCAGTGGACAGACACACACATACACAGATTGCGTGATGTCTTTCATAGCATACAGTGATGGATTCTGTCTGAAGGACGTTTTGCTTCTGTGTTTTATTTATTTAGTTTTTTTACATAACTAAGTGTGTGTGGTTAGCAGAGGGTATAATGAGGTGCATCTCACAGAAGCATGCAAAATTAGGTATGCTTAATACTACATTTAGGAGGCTTTTGAAATTGAGATTTATACATCATATGAAAGCTGAATAAATAAGCTTTGCATTGTTTTATAGTTCGTTAGGATGGGGAAAAAATCTAAAAATTGAGAATCTGGAAAAAAAAGAAAAGAAAAAATACCTTTAAATTTGTATAAATTATAACAATGCGTATTACTGATCAAAAGTGAAGTGAAGTGAAATGTGGCCAGGTATGGTGACCCATACTTGGAATTTGTGCTCTGCATTTAACCCATCCAACGTGCACACACACAGCAG
>JAUMHQ010000071.1:4382371-4392413 GCA_032361165.1 Enteromius paludinosus
ATGTCCATGTACTGAACTGTTATTATTCAACCATGCCAAGGTCAATTCAGTTTTCCATTCTATGGCACCTTTAATTAGAGAAAAGGATTTTGATCCTTCTATATTGTGAGTAGAAAAACTACTTGTGTAGTAAATGTATATATTTAAATGTCATTAAAAATTCTGGGCTAAGTACAGTTTTTTTTATGTTTTTGACAAATGTATATTCTATCCACCAAGGCTGTATTTATTTGATTAAAAATACTGTAAAATTCCTGTGATGAAAACTGAATTTTTATCATCATTACTCCAGACTTCAGTGTCACATGATCCTTTAGAAATTCATGCTAATGTGCTGATTTGCTGGTCAAGAACATTTCTGATTATTATCAACATTAAACCGCGGCTGTGTTGCCTCAGCATTGTCTGGACACTCATTTTAGGATCCTTTTCGTGAACAGAAAGTTGAAAAGAACAACATTATTTGAAATAGAAATATTTTGTAACATTTAAAACATCTTAACTGTGATTTTTGATCAGTTTAATATATTGTTGTTGAATCTTACTGAACTCAAACTTCTAAATGGTGTACACACACAGAGAAAGAGGAGAGGATTGTGGATGTTACGAAACAAGTGAAATATCTTTGTACCAAAACTGTTTAACTTACCTCAACCTCCTTATCAAGGAAGCAGAAAAAGAGAAAGAGATTCAAATCAGTTATCAGTTATCAGATGATCAATGAAATAATAGATTGGCAGGAAAATAAACTTTCCACGAGTTTCCATGTAAAATGTTTTGAAATCTAATGAGGAAGAAACAGACTGCATATCATTTTTCATTAAGGAGAGCATCATTAGCATAAAATCAGTGCTGCACATCGCTGGAACACAGATGTGAAATAAACGGGAAACAGATCAGGAGATAAAACAGATAAAGTGAATAACATTCTTAACATCTTGTTTTTTTTATTCTCTCATTAAAGGGAATTTAATCTTTGTTCTATTGAACATAAAAGAAGATATTTGGAAGAATCTGGGTAACCAAACAGTTGATGGTAGCCATTGTATTGCATGTGGGGGTTTTTTCCATAGCGTGATAGTTAACGTCAACTGTTTGGTTGGCAGCATACTTTAACATTCCTAATTTGTGTTCAACAGAAGAAAGAATGATGATCACAGCCATTAAATCACAGATGTAGCAACAATGTGCAACCTGTTCTCGTACCTCTGTGCACTTTTTGTGCAACACCATTTCCTCGTGCCTTACTGCACATTTCACCACAGTTTCAAAGAGAAATGTCCACTGATTGGCGCTAAAACAAAGGTTCAATATGTGAACCCTGGCACAACATATTACGTTGCAATAGGTACACATCGCTGCGGTTTAGAATTGAAATATCAGTGGATTGCTGCTAAAAGTTAATAAAAGAAGCAAAAACACATTTGTTGATGAAACCGTGCCATTTCAACTTCCCTTTACACTGATTTGAACTGTTTTGTTGAACCGTAGTTACACATGATTCAAATCTCTGTACTCTGTGAGCCCCTGAACAAATCTTAAAGCCTATGGATCTGAAGCTGGATATGGGTGATGCTAACGTTCAAAAGCGTCATTTTTCAAATCTCCATAACATGAAATATGTGAAACTAGTAGTTCTGTGATTATGCTTTATTAATCGAAACTCTGTAATTTTGTGTGAAAAGCAATAAAACGTCTCAGAGTTTTAGTGCCTCTAGTGTTCATTTCTTCTGGAATCCGCAGTGATATGTACTTGCTGGTACGTATTTAGTGCACCAAGGTACATTTATGCCATGAGAGCAGGTAGACATTGCTGAAATGTTTCTTATAATACATAAACATTTTTGTACAATTTTGGAAAACACAAAAATATGAAGCATAAACCGAGCACACACATATACAATTCATCAGCTGGTTCTTACAATCAAACATCAGTGATTTACACTACTGAAATATCAGTCAATAAAAAACACACATTTACTGAGATTTCAATGATGTATCCAGCTGGGACAATAACACACCCACACACATCAACATTCATCCATACAAAAACACACACCCTGTGGGTTATTTCATGTGTGAAGCGATACAGGATATTATGAGAGAAGACGTGTAATTCTGAACGCATTACAGCCGCCGCGCGCGACAGAGGAAGAAAACAATAACAGCGGTGCACATACACATCTTTGAGATGAAGATATGATCATTATTAATAAATACTTCAGCTCTGAGGTCTTTCACCAAACAGCTTTTGTCCCAGCGGCTGATAAAATGTTTGGAATAAACACAATAAATCAATATTAAGATCTTAAACTTGGAGGACAAATACACACACAGCACCACTGGGTTTCTATTGAGTTTCTGTGTGTGTGTGTGTGTGTGTGCACCTGGTATTTATCACCTTATGGGGACCAATTGTCCCCACAAAGATAGGAATAGCAGTACATTTTGACCTTGTGGGGACATTTCTTAGGTCGTAGTACTTGGGGATATCTCAAAAGCTTCAAAATCATGGCCAACATCCACCAGCATTACCAAGCTTGGAAAAACCAGGATACATTTTTAAAAACTCACACTGTGTGGGTCTGTAAAAAGAAAGTCATATACACCTAGGGAAATGACAATACAACTGCAAGAGATATTGTGTATTTGGACTGCATTTAAACCACTAGCTGTCCGCATTTCATACAACACTTTTAAGCTTTTATTTTGACGGAGACAACAGAGCTTTCATTTTCAAGCAAGACTCCAGCTTCAATGGAAACAGGCGTCCAACTACATATCTAGTGAAATGCTTATCTGCCATGAGAATAAAGCCTAAATGGTAGCTGTTGCGTTCCCAAACGTGCATTTAATGCACAGCATCTACAATAAACAAGTTCATTACATTCATTCACTGCGAACAGAGCAGCTCCAAGACACGGAAAACACTGAATCACCAGCTTCGTGTGTGTTTGACCTAGGATATTACTAATATGATATAATTATGATATTGCTATCGCCATATCATGATATTAATAATATTGTTGCATCCCTACTTAACTGTAGTTACTGCAAACAAGATGAATGTGTTTAATGCCAGTTAAAGTAACACACTTTTCTGTATTAATTCACTTCCTATTCAAACAGGAAGTTGAGGTGTTTAAATCCCCCCTCGCCCCGATGCCCAAGGCTGTAGTGCATTTACTGAACTTGACATTAAAATTTACATATAAAAACGAATTCTAATGAAATCACGTCTGATTTTAAGTAGTTCTCAATCATTCATGAGAGCATTAACATGGATTAATGTGTTATTAGATGGATCTGGTGGTTTTTGAACCTGTCCTTCATTCTGAAAGCTTCTTTTAAACCAAACCCAGCATCGTCTATTGGAGAAAATCACTCAGTCTCTCAGATCCTGCCCTAATTACACCAAAGCACTTGTTCACACTTTCATTTCTATTTTTGAGGGCGAAGGCAAACAGAAGGAAAAAGTGGAGAAATGGAAACAAGATGCATTTGCATTCAAACCATCTGCATCGATCTGAAGAGGCAATTTTTCAATTCGATTAATGCTTAATTTCTCTGTATCAACACTGTTTTGGTCATTTGAATGTTAATTGCCTGTGGTTTAACTAACTCTATTAGTTCTTCGAAAATCCATCTAAATACTGTCAAAGTTGGAGTCACGCTTGACTGTGTTTGATATGCTAATCTATCACAAACATCACAAGCCATCACTCCAGCTCAGCTCTTTCCTTTCTTTTCTCATTGTTTTCTCTCACTTTCTCAACTCGGCGGGTTCAGGATTGGCTGTTTAACCCATTTCAGTACAAAAATATCTGTAAAAAATTTAATTTATGTGTAAAAAAAAAATGTAGCCATACCTTTCCTGTAAATTTTCAGTTTTACAGATTTACCTCAAATGTACAGGTACAGTATAAAGCTGTAATAAACCAAATGACTGAAATCTGCTTTTTGTAGCTTTTTAATAAACTGACTAAAGGTGATGAATCAATGTTTATTGCAATTAACTTTTCCGCAAGTTCACTTAAAAAATAGAAATAAAAAATAATTACAATTAAATTCACATTAAAATAAACGATCATGAAAAAGTTTATTTTCTCTAATTATAGTAAATAGCTGTTTTTTTATTATTGTTTTTTTGCCATTAAAATTACCATAGTGTTTTTCCCCTTAATATCTGAACATCTGGAACTGAAATCATGAGAGCAAAGCTGAAGCATGACACGTCTGGGAAAGCTAACAGATGACTTTCTTCGGGTATTACAGATCTGCTAACTCACATCGAGGTGAAACACCTCAAACTCTCTTACTGGCAAAACTGAAAGACAAAGGATTGTGGGAAATGCCGTAATGAGGGGTCTAGAGGTTAACAGCTCAGACACCTGAGATTTTCTAAAAACGTACACACAGTCTCTCTCTCTCTGCTTCTCCTGATTTCTCCTCTGGTGTTGTCTGATAGCACAGAACAAAGCCCGCAGCTCTCTCCTGCTGTAGCGTATAAAAAAGCAGAGACTCGGAGAGCTTCAAACTGTACGAGCAGCTGCCAGCGGCGCCATCTGACACGTAAACTTTACAGCGTCATCAGAGGGAACATAACGGCCTGTGTAAAGTTTACAGGTCCCGCCGGAGCACAAGACCAGAGAGTGCCGAGATGTGCGTAACGCCACCAGCGGGACCTGTGTTTTTGAGCGATGTGCAGATTTGTCGTTTTGACTGCTCAAGTACAAGACAGATAAATAAAGCCCGTTCTCAGGGGTTTTGAGAGGACAGGCCGAGACCCATCTGTGCAGTTTTTTAATTGTTGGTCTATGCAGACATGAATCAAACAGACATCTTTTGGCTCTTGTAAGGCATCTCTTTGGTTTATTATTTTTTTTTAGCACTTTGCAGAGTAAGTGTTGCATGTCAAGTTAAAAACAGTTTCAAATATGATGCCGCGTGCAACTGTATCCAGCGGTTTTGCCTTGTAAAGTCTGACATATAAACACATATAAAAAGAATATAAAAAAAAAAAATTATGGATCCGTCACTACAAAGTGTTTTTTTTATTGAGTTTCATACATTATCCAATCCATCAGGCTTTTATGGCTCATATAGTCTGATATATTGAAGACATTGAGGGAAAAAAACTGCTCAAGACCCAAACTGAGCACAAATATGCAATTTGGCACAGAGACTGATATTTAAGATGTTAATTAAGGTCTCGTGACAGTATAGCAGATACTAAAGTATCATAAATAGCAGTCATCACTCCATATTTCCAATGATATTTATCAGTATTTGAATGCTTAGTTTGATGAACAAAACATAAAATGCGATGCAATACCAAGATGATTGAGAGATAAACAACTAAACGTCACCAAAAGCCATTGTATTTGATTGGATGATCAAGTAAACCAATTAAATCATGCAAACTTTGTTTTCCTGATCAATTGCGGCTGTGTGTTTCAGAGAATGATGTGTTTGCTTCGTCTAAAGAAGCGATATGTTTGTTTGTGTATCAATCATTTTCTATATTTGTCTGGCCAATACATTTTCTATTAGAAAAAGTGAAACGTGTGCAAAAAAACTTGATACGTTTTGTTGTTTTGCTTTTGTGAGAAATGATATGGAAAATCTGAAAGGATGAAAACAGAAACTAGCTTCTGAATGAAATCGCTGTGACCGACAACTTAATTCAATCAATAAACCGCTAAACACTCACTAAACCAAAATAACTTGAGAGGGCGAGATGGATGCGTGTGGTTTCTATTGAACACACACACACAACAAAAACGGTTGAATAGACAGAGGAAATCATCCATGACTCCACAAACATCATCAGCACGCTGTAAACTCGCTTAATCTGTTTATAAATACACCAAACAAGCCTCCATAATTACAAGGATCAGCTCGTCAAATGGTGATTTTGTTTAGATTGAAGATAAACATATTGTTTACCCTTCCTGTAGCTCACAGTAGGTCACTGGAAACATGTAAGATAAGTCATAATAAATAAAAGCCTCTGTCAGATGCATAAATGTGAATGAAAATTGCATTTTGGAGGTTTCTTGTATTATAAGGCCTGTTTACCCAAAGATGATAACTATAAAGATAACGATAAAGATAAAGAATATGTTACGTCCCTTAGATCTGTTTGTATTTGTTCTGTGCTGGGAAGTGATGTTTGTGCGTTTCTGTGCAGGATGGTGCCTGATTGGTTGCCCCGCCCTGCTGGATCAGATGACTTCCTGCTGCCTATAAAGATTCCACCATCACTTCCTGCTTCATTTTTGCTGCATTAACTCCTCTCTGCCCTGTGACTCCGTTCTTTGTGTTACTAAGACTGTGTGTGTTCAGTTCGAGTGTTTATAGTGAGACATTGTTACTTGTCTGTATCTTTGTCAACTATTTGCTGTAAATATTGTATTTAATAATCCTGGGGAGGTAGGGAGACCGACGCCATTTTCTTTTGAAACCTTTTATTGATTGTTTTATGTTCAGGGAGACAGGGAGGTGTGTTGTATTTTCTTTCCTTTTCCTTTTGTAAATAGGGTTTAATATTAGGAGTTTTTCTGTTTGTTATTCTGGCCTTGTCGGCTCCTGAAGTCAATTCTTCCACTTATAAAAGGCATTGTTTTTTTTATTAATAAAGACCGCTTATTTGCCTTCAATATCCTTGTCCTTGCACTCTTACATGCTATGCCTTCACCCTAGACGGCGCGTAACAAATAGCATAACGATGAAGGTACAGAGAGACAATATCGTTGTAATCATTTAAAAATCAGAATGATGTTTTGAAGCAGATGAACAATAAAACCATCGACACTCAATCAGAAACTAAAAGGAGTTTGTTATGAGGAATTTCCAGCTGCAGACACGCCAGATTAGGGCTGTGTATTGGCAAGGGCCTCCCGATACGATACGTATCCCGATACATGGGTCACGATACATTGCGATACAATACATATTGTGATATATTGCAATAGTTTGTATTAGTATGTGTGCCACATTATATTCACAACTTGATAAAGTAGGCAGACAAATTAAAATTCCAATTTATTTGCCATCCATTCCAATTAATTAGAACGGCACAGTGTGATTGAAGTCCGTATTGTTATAAAACACTTAACACTTAAACATGCAACTAAAATGAAAAGCTCTCATGCATTGTTCGTGTCTGCAAAACATGTGAAACGAGTTCCCACTCATCTGAAATGTAATGTGACATAATCGTAACGAACGACTCTGGAGGTCCACGCATCGCACGTCAGAGCCACTCTTTCTGCTGAGGCAAGCGATGTTTTGACATCTAGCTTTACCTCTTCGTAAATTGTGGGCACTGCTACGTCCGTTATGTGTCTGCGACTGGGGATCACGTAGTGCGACTCCATAGTATTCACCATATGCCTGAAGCCGGCATTTTCAACCACACTATACGGCCGCAAATCCTTACCAATGAAATCTTCTTTGCGAGAGTTGAGGTAGACAGAAGCTTGTTAGTGATATCCAGTGTAGTTTGCCTTGAATCAAGAGGTTTCGGCTGAGGATGTCAGCCCTAGAAAACTGGAGGCGTTTTTATATGTTTCCGCCATGCTCACTCATGTCTTGCTTACTTGTTCTGATACTGTACTGCTTAGTGTTTTGTTGATAGCGAGTTAGCGACATCTGTTGGAGCGGAGGAGGAGTTTTTTTGGCACAACTTCGATCGATACTTGAGGTTTGACTATCGATACACTATCGTAAAAGAAATTATTGCGATAGTTAGATGTATCAATATTTTTGCACAGCCCTACGCCAGATGATATCCAAACTGATCATATCGTTCTCTGGTGCAGACGCTAATATTGTTATTTTTATAGTGATCGTTCTTGGTGTGAACGGGACTTAAGTGTCCAGTACGATATCATTTTAAAGCTTATTGTCAAATCAAAATCACAACTTTTAGCTGGATCAGGTCACACATAATAATCAATATGATAAAAACAGCTCATATCCATTTTTTGCCTTGTTTAACGGCAAGCACATAGTCTATCTGTCGCGCTCTCTTCTCAAAGATACACACACATTAACATACGCACTAATGTTGTTAGCGCTACTCAGCCGACCCTAATCCTGAACAAACAACTTCTCACAAGCGAGGTTATAACAGCGCTGTTAGTGAAGAATATGAACTCAAAGTTTCCCAGCTGAACACTCGGTATTTCTTTCTCTCTCTCACACACAGGAGGTGTTGGATGGGGTGCAGAAGAAATAATCACACTCACAATAGTGTTTGAAGTCCAAAAACCGGACAAATACCTTGAAATGTATATCATCTGATCGATGTCTTGAGGTTTGGCAACCGTAGTATAAGCTGAATAATTGACAGCATTATTAGAAATAAATAACTGACCGCATCACCACCTCTGGTGTGCATTATTTTTGTAATAATTCAATAATTCCATCGTCAATTATTCTGTACTTAAAAAATGACTGACATCAAAGGAATCTAGTCAGCCCAATGAAACTCATAAAACCAAAATTGTGAGAAGTATTAGATGCAGCCAAACCCAGAGCTGACGACACAAGCAGAGCCTGCTGCAGACTCGCTTTCTCACATCCAAACTCAGCGTGACGAGGTGTGTGTGATAACATGAGGTGAGTTCACTTTCTGTACCGACGACTACCTGATCCCATCACAGATACGGAGCCTGTCTGCACCAGCAAGAGACGTGTTTCCAGCGCCTGCATGCTGAGTTTGTGTGTGTGTGTGTGTGTGTGTGTTATCTGACACATGTCATTCCCATGAGCCCGGTCCCACTTCACAGAGGAAATAAATCAATGTGTTCATTTAGTTTTAACACGGCCCGTCTGCTTCCCTGCAGTCTCCTGCGGGACTGGAAAAGCCTGAGAGAATTTACCCATAACACTACGGAAGAGAGAAGCTCATGCCGTTCTCCTCACGCCGGAGGACTTGTGGGATAGTGTTTCATCCCTCCGTCATTGAGAGACAGATTCATCCTCCTCCTGAGACGCACTTGAAACTACATAAACAGCGTAAGGCGTCCGACAGGATTCATTTATGAGAAAGGTTTTGTGATTGCTGTTCAAGAGATGTTTTCATACATTAATAATAGTTCACCTTTCACAGAATTCACTTTTACGAGTTGTTTGAACATAAGTGTGTGTGTGTGTGTTGGCATTTTGCGTGCGCAACCACGTTATTATGATACAAATCCAGCGCTACTTATTTGTTAATCCTTATAAATCATAAGCAGCGTCTCAGAGCATGCCACAGAATCACACACTGACATGATAACTTAATAATGATAATGAAATAACTTAAGATCAATTACAAATTGATTTTATTTCTGTAAACTCAATCACGACAAAATGTTGTGCTTTTGTAAAATGATTGTGCTTTCTGCTGTCTAGGTCTCACTCGATGTATGGCTGCCTCACAGACATGACAAATATACCCATAGAAAGCTTGAAAAGCCTACTTTTAAATGAACCGATTCAAAACAACATCAGATTCTCCCTGATTATGTGATCTGGATGAAGGCATTTCTCTCGGTACTGCAGAGATGAGAGGCAGCACTGAGAAGTTCATCTTTGCAACCGACAAGAATAATTAAAATGTCTCTTCTTTTCAACACATTAATAATCATTAGGCTAATTTTGCCTGTGCTTTGTGCCAAATTTTGTTTGAGCTCATTATGGATTAGTGTCATTAATTTAATCTAAATGAACAACTACTAGTTAACTAGAAACATATTTAGTAGGGTGCAGCCCCATTAAATCAATTTTAGTCACCTACTCAATGTATATTTCCCTCATCTAGAAACACACTTATAGACTGATTCTTTGCTGATTAATGAACTGTTTTCAGGGGTTTCGTTTCAATATACGAGTAATGAATAGATTTGAATACCACATCCGTAACTTTTGTCAACTCCAGTGAATAGTAGGGCTGTCCCCGACTATGAATTTTCAGTCGAATCAGAATTTTCGAATCTTTCTATAGTCGACCGATAGTCGAATCATCTAGGCCTATATGTGTGTGTGAATG
>JAUMHQ010000071.1:4443928-4457125 GCA_032361165.1 Enteromius paludinosus
CTCGCCCCCCGGACAGTACGCCACATATGCTAAACTTTATCCTTCTTGATTATGAGGAAGCGCGAACTCTTGAAATGTTACTTTTAAAGCATTTTTACATAATAAAACTATTCCACAAAATAACAAAATCTTGTCCATGCAGCTTGTTTGAAATCCAGAAACATTACAAAATGAAATAACTCGAACTTTAAGAAATTGTTATTACTGTGAACTGATATGTTGCTGAATGGGAAGAAATACGAGTCACTGCAGTAACCTTTACCAGCCTGAAGTTCTCGAAACAGCCTTGCAAATTCCTGCTGCTTTTGTAATTTGTTCCCTGTCATTCAAGATGACACATACGAGCACACACACAGCAGACAATCTGCAGCGGTGCAGGTCTCTGTGCACCATACCTTATTAGAACCTTTACACACAGACACACACACACACACAGGCGCAGCACAACCAAAGTCCTTCACCTCATTGATTGCCCTCTGGCTCAACATACCGAATCCAGCACTTCACATCCACACCACAGATCTTCATTTACTTAAACCACAAAACACACAGCTTCACAAATCATACATCTTAAGACTGAAGTCGATCAGTTGGCTTTGACGTCTTTTCTGCATCCAGCTGGTGGACGTTACACAGCATTTCTGAAGTTTCTTTCTGTCAGACTTCATAAAAATTCCCACTGGCTCTCTGCTGTGAATTGATTAAAGAGTTGAGAGATTTAATATGCAGATTCATTATGACATGTTTTGGGATATTACACAACTGCTACTGCTGTCCTTTCAAACCAATGTATAAATGACTTTTTTATATGGTTATTGCAAATAAACATTTACAATAACCATAAAACAATGAAAATACTTACATTGTAAAGTATTTACTTTTTATTTGTTTGTTTGTAAAGGAAGACTCTCTAAAGTTGCATTTGTTTTTTTTATCAAAATACAGTAAAAATTTTATTTTATATAACTGTTTTCTAGTAAATAAATTGTTCGATCATACTGAATTTTCAGCATCATTACTTCAGTCTTCAGTGTCACTTGATCCTTCAAAAATCATTCTTATATGCTGATTTGCTTCTGAAGAATTAGTTTAAATTAGGGTTGGGCAATGCTGACCAATCTGGCATCGTATGATGTCTAATGTGAAATGTAATGTAATGTGCGGCAGCGGGGCAGAGGATCGCGACGCCGGCTCAGGATCGTGATGTCTATCGACCCAACCCTAGTTTAAATGTTGAAAAGAATTTTGCTTGGTAGTTTTTTGGAAACCGTGATGCATCATATTTTTTAGGATTCTCAAAAAAGAACATTTATTTGATATAAATGTACATTTATTTTCTGCAACACTATTAATGTGACACTTGATTAGTTCAAATCATTCATTTCTTTTAAAAGAAATTGTAATGTACTGGCTAAAAATGTTTTCAATGAAAATGATTCAGTGAGTTGTACTGAACCCAGAACACTCTTTTGAGGCAGTATAAGTGGGCTCAAGCAAAAAGGAAAAAATCTGTGAATATGCTGAAGTTTCCATTGTGCTGTGGCATTTCTGAAGTTCTTCAGATTCAACAGTCAGACTGAATTACACATTAAAAACTCAAATCATTCAAGCGGTTTTATGTATAGATGCTTTGCCACCTGAAACCCAAACTGCTTCAGCTTTCACGACAAGCCTCTGTGCACATCATATTCATGAGTTTCAGCTGTAAAATACTTTTCATCATTTTTTTCTACACTTCATGTCAGAATTAATATGCGCCTCTCCTAACAAACGTGAAAAAACGCTAAAAACACCTCTGAATGATTTTATCCGTGACAAATCTGTGGCGCATCCCACCTCAGTGCTGCCCGTGATAATTAAGCAGATTCAGTTACTCTAATAAAATCAGGCTGAGTGGAGAAGACTCCTGTAATGTCATCCACGGCTGTCAATTACATTTCAACATCGCAGATTTATGAAATAATTCAAGGAGATTTAGGCAAACGCATGCAAATTCAGCTACTGCATAAAAAACACTCGCTAACCGGTTACAGGAAGAGTGGAACTGAAAAACTGAATCCCGGCACATACTGGACTGAAATAAGACTTATTCTGAAATGCCTGATCAGTTATACAGTTAATGTCCATATTACCTGCACCAAATCCAGCAGGATTGGATGGGAAGTGCTGTTAAAGGATGTTTTATTCTGTCAGATCAACACATTTGTGCGGCATGGACGCAGCGGTGCGGCACTTTACATAGAGATTGTGAGGCAAACTTCATTAAACACAAGAGAAAAATCGAAAGGAGGCCAGTGTGAGAACATTTCTATAAAGGAGATGCTGTGATTCGTTGCTGCGCTCTGAATTAGCGGCACAGTTTGAACCAAAAGAAAAATCATACAGGAAACTGAAACTTTGCTTTAGAACTCAGTGAATAAAAGAAAAAATGGACTAAAGACACTTCAAGCAAGTTACAGTCACCATGTAGTATACTTCCTGACTTATATATAGAGACTGTACAAACCGTTTGGACGAAAACTGAAAAAAAAAATTGTAAAAACATGTCTAAATACAATGAAATGCAAAAAGGAAATGCTAAAAATGATGGAAACTGAACATGATGACAAAAATATGCCCAGAAGTGATGAAAAACTGAAAAGAGCTGATAAAACATGACAAGTTCAATGTTTCCTCTAGGATTTTTTGCACTCAGATTTACATTTAACTTAAAAAGACAAGCAAATAATAACTGCAATTAGGGGTTAAAAATAACACTTTACCCACCAGCGGCAAGTCACTGATTTTATCCTTGAATCATTCATTCAACTGATTAGTTCGAACATTTGATTCATTCATAAATGAATCAAGTTGCTGTCTTTATAAATGGGTAAGCACGAATCACTGACTCAGATTCTTTAAACAGTTTTTTGTTTGATGAAGTGCAGCTAAATCAGGCAGTAGTGTTATAGCCAGACAACGCAAGTCACTTAATAGGCTTGTGTTTACTGAACTGTTATTAAACTCAACTGTCTATGAATAAATATCAAATTCACAAACTAGCTTAATTTTTAAAAGCTCTCCCCCTCTTCAGTTCATCGCTCTCAGTGGACACAGAGAATGTGCAAGTGAGTTCTCTTTGACTTTAAATAAGCAAGACTTAAACAGGTGCAAATGAGGCACTTTCTTAGCTCAAAACATGCAGGAATGAGTAGAATTATCATTAGTAGTGCTCTGCTAATAACCCAACTGTGAATGATGTGAGCTGTGTCACTGTTGTCAGAGAGAAGCTGCAGCAGTGGCGGGGATGACCTTTGGTGTGGCAGCCCGCCACGTTAGAATGAATGTAGCGGAAACACTGAAGTTATTTTTAAACAAAAATCAAACGAACTGCTAAACTTGGTTTAAAAATGATGAAAAACAAAAAAAAATTTAACCTATCACAGGACCTAAAATATCCAAAATTTGACATTTGTAAACATTTCAAACTACAATCCTGAATGAAAACCTAAAAGTAACTGCTAAAACATTATATGAAAAAAAATATGGAAAAATTAAAAAATTCGGTACATATTAGGGCTGCATGATTTGGGAAAAATTTCACATTGCGATTATTAAGGTCAAAATTGCGATTTTTTATTGCGATACGATATATAAGTGGTTTGACTCAACTTGCTTGTTATGAAGGAAAATGCACACACAGATCACTAATAATGATGAAATCTGTATTTCTCAACTGAGATCCAGTATACAGTGCAATCTAGCAACAACAGAACAAATACCTATTTTTATATTTGTACATGTTGTCCCTAAACATTTTAGCAGGATGTAACATATACTTGATATATTTCTTTTGGTATCTCTTGTCCAGTGTGCCGATCATTTTCTCAAATCCCTCTTTGCTGAAAGTGCGTTCAGACCTGAGCTGACTTGGGCGAATATATCTCGCTATTCGCGTGTAGTTGGACGCTTGAACATGTCGAGTTTACGTCGGTTTCACACTGCACGCGTCAACAGGGCTTTTTTTTCCATGCCCATGTTAACGGATGAGAGCACACAGGAGCGGCGCAGAAGCGCGCAGCAGGTGCAGAGAAATGACATAAATCAAAGCACATGGCACACAGTGTTCGGAGAAGAACGCTGGAAAATACGACAGAAAGATGCTTGTCTATAGCCTCCTGCAGTACAAGCTGCCAGTATGAAAGCACAATCGGCGCATGCTGCTCTTGCTCTTCGTATGTGCCGCTTCCGCGCTGCTTATGTGTGCAGTGTAATTAATATAATCTCAACATTTGCTGTAATGTAATCACATAGGCTGACATCGCGTTTGATTAATCGTGCACCCCTGGTACATATTTAAACCTAAAATCTTGAATAAGAACTTAAATGAATAGCTAAAACTCTCCTAAAATGATGGAAAACTTCAGATCAAATACAGAATGTAAAACATCTACTTTACTTCACAACAGGGGGCAATCGTGGGTTCGAGTCCCAGGTCTGGCAGGGATTGTGGGTGGGGTTAGTGAATAACCAGTGCTCTCTCCACCTTCAAAACCACGACTGAGGTGAGACCCTTGAGCAAGGCATCGTTCCCCCAACGGGGTGCCGCAGAACTGACTGCCCACTGCTCCGGGTGTGTGTTCACGGTGTGTGTGTGCGTGGTTGTTCACTTCTCACTGCTGTGTGTGTGCACTTGGATGGATTAAATGCAGAGCACAAATTCCTAGTATGGGTCACCATACCTGGCCACATGTCACGTCCTTTCCTTTAAACTTTAATAGCTGAATTTTTTAATTCCAATAACACAATCACACAAAACCTCTTTTATTTACAAGACAGATCTGACACTTCAACTCTCACAAAAAGAAGAAAGGAGGTGCAAAAATGACAAAGTGAGAAAAAGAGATGCTATGCGCTACTGATGCAAACAGGCATCCACATCACCACGGCAATCAGCCTCATTTTCCATGGCAACAGAACGCTTAGTGTGACGGGAATTTACTTTGATCTGAAAGATTAATAAAGGCTCTTTCAGCCAGTGCATGTGTGTGCGCGTGCGTGGAGCATGCTGAGTAAGTGTGATATATTACAGCACTAAAATGCTGTATAAAAGTCTCAAAAATGATGATGACGATACTCTCTGAGAGCTGAATAAAGGTGATTGATAGCTAGAAATCTGGACGGAGTGAAGACTATCAGTAATGGTGTAATACATCATGAGTGCGGTAAGGTAATAATATGAATATTTATGGCTTGTGGTCGAGGATTATGTGAATATTTATGAGTTTGGGTGATTATGGTCCCTAATGAAGTTAACGCTTATTTTGTTCTACAAGCTATTTACAACCGGGAAAAGCATCAGAGAGAATTCACAAACACACACACACACATTCAGAGGTGTCACCTGAGTCCTGCTCCACATAGCGGGTCTTTGTGTGTGTTTTGGGTACATAAAGAATCCTCCATCAGAGCAACAGTGGCACAGTTTGAGTAGAGCTCAGAGAAATCAGCGGACGATCAAATGAAGCTGGACGTGTGGAGAACTTTAGAGGTCAAAATGAACTCAGAGAGCCGCATTAGCCAAATCCTCATTTATCAGCTCTGAGGAAATTACTCTCATAAATAACTGTGAGCTCATTCGGGGTTACATCAGTGTTACCAGAAATACTTTTGGCAGTTCTGACTGAATTTGTCTTTTTAAATAACACTGCTAGCAACATAATTCAGCTGAAACACTAAATCTTTTCAATTTCAATTTTTCATATTCTCAACAAAAACACTGGAGTCAGTAGGATTAAAAAACAAACAAGTAAATATTTTTCTAGCCAAATATTAAATATTAAAAATAAAAGTGACAGTACAGATATTTATATTGTTTCATAAGCTTTCTACTTCAAATAAGTGCTGCTCTATTGAACACACCATACTGTGGTACTTTTATAATCAAAAACCCTGAAAAATAACATGTATCATGGTTTCCACAAAAAAAAAGCTTAAAAAATTTGCTTTGCATCAATTGAATAAATTACAATTTACAACATATTCAAATAAAAAAAGGCTTTTTTTTAACTGTAATAATATTTCACAATATTACGGTTTTTACAGTATTTTTTATCAAAAGATTTTAGCATTGGTGAGCAGAAGATACTTTTTTCAAACCAATAAATATGAAATATCAAATAAAATCTGTTTTTCTTTAGTTGAAATGATAAATTTCATACTACTAAATATAAAATTAATTTTGCTGCAGTATATAAAACAAGATAGTTAGACGAACTTGACACAGAAAACAAATAAACATTTGAGTTACTGTAGACCTTTAAAAAAGCCAAGCCGAATGTTGCCAACCGCATAAATTTCAAAATAACAAACAAAATATTTTGTTAACTGTAAAATTTCCAAATTGAGGAAAAGCAGCCAATCAGATCGAAGCCTGTCACTGTTAGAAAGCATTTTCCATATTTGATCTATTGAAACGCAGAGTCATATTACCCTGCTTGCTTTTAAACCTCTGGCTTTGTTTGCTGCCCGTATGAACAAACCACAAACCTGAATGAGCCAAACTTACTCATGCTGAAATAATAATCTGTAGTCCAACCAAAGAATCACGGAAACCATGGCATCTGTGTTTGTTATCGTGTGCACTACTGGACCTTTAAATATTTAATCTCAACTCAAAACACATGATTCTGTGCCATCACACACTCATCACACAAGGGTGTCCATAATAAATCTGTCCTCTCCATGCATTTTCACTCCTACAAAACACAAAGTGTGTGTGCGAGAGAGAGGAAGAGAATGCATCTCTTCCTTGTCTTATAACTAATGCAGTTTACAGTACAAACAGCAGAAATACTCCCACATACACACACACATGCAAAAGTGTGCAAGAGTTTCATTATGTAAGATCAAAGCATTCTTAAATTAACTCTATGTGAGTGTGTGTGTGGTTTGTTGATCACCTACGCACCTTTGCACACTCTCAGGCAAACAGACTTAACGCACACACACACACACACACACACACACACACATCTTGGGTTGAAAGCACAGAGAGGATACAAAAAACAGAATTGCAATTAAATTTCTCCACATAAATCACCCACGCAACCAACTACAAGAACGGCTTCCTTCCAAAACCTAAACCCACTGGACTGAAAACTGAAAATGCTAATTTTACAATGATCTTTTGTATGGAGTAATTATAAATTTAATTAATGTTATAACACTTTAAGTGATTGCATTGGTGTGACAAACTGATTTTGATCAACATGCTCATTTAAGATGCTGTGACAGTCCATGTGTGTGCTGATGTTACAGTTTGTGTTTGATTTTACAGCCGTAATCCAACATCAGAAACACAAGATCACTGAGTGTGAAAAGACTCATTTAACGTTTGAGGAAAATATTGTTTCTAAAACACATAAATGAGCTGCACTGAGCAGATCTGAAACATGAAAAACAATTGCACTCAGTGGCCAGTGTTATTTTAGTTTTTATTTATACATTTTCAGCTAAGCACATTTGTTTTGTACATTGTTATCGGTTTTAAACAATACATTTATAATAGCATAGTTTTATTTATTTGAATTCAGTTTGTTATTTTACTCTTGTAAGTTAAACTAGCTTAAATATAAAATATATCTTATATATTTAATTTCTCCTAAGGTTTATTTTATCAAGTAATAACAATGCTTCATGTCACGGTTTAGTCACAATTAACTAAAATGACCCTGCACACCATTAGCTTCATAATTGCTGATCTTCAGTCTCATTTTTCTTGTTATTATTTCAATTATTTGATAAGAAATTTGTTTGTCTTGCTACTATTTGGATTATCATGGTGCAACCCAGAGCACAAAATGATAAAATTATTACAATAAGCCTGTTTGTTGCTGCTGGTACAATCAGCCTTCTGCAAATGCAAAATATTTGGCAGTTGTAGTATAACATGAGTAAAATACAGCTAACAATGCCCTTATTCTATCAATAAAATATATTACGCCCATGTCCCAAATGGGAAAAACTGCAGTCCCCACATTTGAGGGAAGAATATAATAGCAAATAAAGATTTAGGCCAATTTTTTTCATTATTATATATTAATATGGTTATACTGTATCTTCAGTTGAAATAAACTCATGTGTTAAAGCGCATTTAAGGGTACATGTGAATGCAGTCAGGCTGACACATGCTTGAATCCAATCAGTGAGATTCTTTTCATCATCTGACCTGGACGAAAGTGACAGTAATCAATAAGAGTGACTCTGAGCGGCCAGTGAATGCTGTCATTAGAGCAGTGGATTCAGCCCACCATCATTGACACCTGTGGCGCTGGGACAATAAAGGGCTATCAGTGGAGATGACAAAGGATGGTGCCAGTTTCACACTCGCTTTGATTGCTTTGACCCTTGAAGAATCACTGAATGTTGGAATCACTTTTGTTCTCCTATTTTTGCCACTTAAAGGGCTCATAACATATACTTTTTTTTAAATGCATTCCCCTGAAGTCCACCAATTATGTTTTCCATTAAATCAGACATAAAACATGTATTATTGTGACCATGGACCACGAAAGGAAACCATAAAGGTTTTGTTTTTTTTACTGAGATTTATACATAACTTGTAAGGTGAATTAATAAGCTCTCCACTGATTAATGATTAGTATAGGATGATGTTTGGTTTGAGATACAACTATTTGAAAATCTGGAATGTGACGGTGCAAAACAAACATTTTAATATTCAGAAAATTGCTGTTAAAGTTCTTAGCAATGCATATTACTAATCAAAAATTACATTTTGATATATTTATGATAGTAATTTTACAAAATATATTCTTGGAGCATTATCTTTCCTTAACAACCTAATGATTTTTGGCATAAAAGAATTGCAATTGCTACAAATATACCCGTGCTACTAATGAGTTTTTTTGCTCCAGGGTCACAATTAATCTATAAATGTTTTCGTTGTTTATTAGATCAAAAGATTTTTTCCCACATAAAATTGTTACATCATCACAAGTGACTATGAGCAGCTTTCATATTTACTGTATACTTTCTGCATTTGTTGCATCACTTTTTGTGACAAAAACACTTTTCAAATGTCCTTCCACAAACAGCGTGCAATAAGAAATGCATTTCTGCCACTGCATTGCATACAAATTGTCAACTGTTGAGCACACATGGTACCTGGAAATCCCAAACCCTCACTTTCATGCAGACTCAGTCTTTTAAAATTAGTTCAGTTTATCTCAGTCGAGAAAACAGCCTTCACACCAAAACAAACAGAGCAACAGCTCTAGTGTACAAGCACCCAAAGAAAACCTCCCCTCATCATTGACTAACATGGAAGCTCACAGAAATCCTAGACACTAACCTGGGCCTTTCACTTGGCCAGCATGAAGATCAGGGGAAATGTCAGGCCGTCAAAAAGCACACAGGGACTTTAGAGTGATGCTCTTGTAGTTCTTGTTGGTTGAAATCCACCGAGAGCCACCCAGGGTTCAGAAAGTCGCACTACGACAACATGAAATCCAATAGCAACTGTGCCAAACATGCTTGTGATATTCCTCACGGATTTGATATCCAAAACAGGCCTTACTGCTCCCAGAGGAGCTGTTTCCACAAACAGCAGCTGCTCCCATGAGGCCGTTCACCTGCCATCAGCAAAACTAAATACAAGCATGTTACGTATAAAAAACACATTAAGGGTGATAAATATAGCTATAACAAAACTGTTTGGATTTTTTTCATCCTTTTAACGTTTTTTTTTTTTATTTGTGTATTTGATCTGAAATGGCTTAAAAGAGAGGTATTGCTATTTTCCCATTTAGAGGATCCAAAAAGACTCAAACGTTTAATGTAAGTAAATTAATTCACATCATTTTTAACTAATGAATAATAAGAATAATATTTAATTAGTCATTTTCACTGACACTCAGAAGAGTACCATTACTAGTAATAAAGGGCAAATATTTACCTTAACATGTTAAACATTTTAAAGCACATAAAATGCCAGAAAGTGGCCTCAGAGAACATTTCTGAGAGACAGAAATGTTTCTAGCTTAATTTAATTGAACTAATCGGTGATGTTATACTGTGGTACTTTTATACCTTTCTATTAATATTTATAATTGGGGTTTTGCTTCTTTTTTTTCATTAGCTTAAAGAAGTCTTTTTTTTTTTGAGTTTCAACTAACCCTGCTTTCATCTTTCTAATCTAATACCATGCTATTTTGAAGACAATTAAGCCACATTTAAATGATTGTGATTCACAACATTGCTAAATTCTATTATGAGTATATCACCTAAACAATGACAAGCTATTACTGTGTTACCAAAAAAATATGAACCAGCCCAAAAGAGCAGAATCACCTACTTTGTGAATTATTAAAGATTCTGCAAAATGCGCACAGGTCTGCATCTGTGGCCTTGGGGAGCAGCAGAGATAATGACCAATTCACTCGTACAGGGTTACAGACACTATAGAAAAACAGCGAGAATGAGGTCATAAAAGCAGAAAGAAAAGAAAAAGAATAAGACCTTGAGCAGTAGAAAATTCAAATGCGTTTTTAGAAAGTATCAGACAGACTACAGATGGGACGTGCAAGCAGCATGAGCAGCAGAAAGAGAGGATAAGAGAGGTTGTGCCCAATTCTGACGTTCATCAGGTGTTTTAGAAGCAGGCAGGGCAAGTGTGTGATAATGGGAAAATCACAGCGCTTCATTATAATGAATGAATAAGTGTACACTGCAGGTGAGCATGTTGATTGTAATGCAGTTTGAGCGTGGACAGTTTCCTTGATCATAATGGTAGCGTAGAGTTGATATGCTGCGGTGCGTTGTTCGCTCACTGTGCAGACCGGGTGTAAAATACATTTAAATTACATTTAATTTGTAGAGTAATCAGATTAATTCACAAAAGGTTTCACAATCCATTGAGTCACATTTCTTTTCTAACAATCCTGCAGCAGAACATCAGGAAAATGCAAATGTTCACTGACTGTTACACGGTGCATTTGTGGCGATAAGATAATAGCAAACTTCAAAGGCGGAAAAGACAACTGAACACAAAATGGACTGATGAATCTGCTTTCTTGTTTTATAATAATCCTAGATCACCATGATAGGACACAATCCCTTATTTTGCTACGTTTTAATATAGTTCATTTGCTTTAAATAAATGCTTAAATATATGCAAAAAATGATCACAACTTAGTATGCAAATACTATGGAGATCAAGTCAAAGGAATTAAACAGAATGTCCAAAAGTAAACAGCTAAACTCTTTTAAGTTTGAAAATCTACCTTTGATTTAAACGATCTGTCAAAGTTCTATTTTATAACTTAATGTAGAAAAATAAATAAATGCACAGATTTTATGCATTACAGTAATAGTATGGCTGTATACAACCCTTCTGTTATATAACTTCTGTCCTCTTCTGTTGCTTTTTTTTCTCTATGCCTTACCCCAAGTGGTAAAATAAACAACAATGTCCCATTTTTAACAGTGTCTGAACCACAAAGAGTCTTATTAGGATAACAAACGCCTCTCCCTGTTATAATGTGGACGTCCCACAAGTCTGATCCAGGCTGTTTTCTGCACAGAAAGACTAATTTCCATAAACTCTGCATGCTGCACATGAACTCTGAAATGTCAGCCTGTAATCAGTCTATATCCAGTTGACCCAGTATTTCTCTGTGTCACCCCAGAACCTCACCAGTCTCGCTGCACATCCAGTCTGAAAATCGCAGGGATTTTCATGAGAGCAGAAATCTTCGTGAATCCCCCAGAACAGAGAGAGCGACTGATCTCTGGCAGTCCCTGCCGTACGGTTAAGCTGCACAGACATCCTGCTTATTTCAGACCAAGAGCTCTAGTGCGATCAGAACTAATGCTCTCACTGCAGCTTCATGTATCCTGAAGAATTTCCAGTGCGTCCAAATGTGCTAACAATCTGGCCAAAATATTATTTGAGTGTTTTAATGATGATCCCAAAGGAACTTAGAAGGTCTGCTGGTGAAATTCGAAGTGGAGATACATACACAATAATGACCTTTTAAAAGAAGACTCGATTGAGAGAAGCAAGTAAAAAGTATGTATTAAAAAAAGAAATGTACAAGACAATTAAAGGAAGTAAACAATAATCATTAAGTAATTTGCTGAAAATGCCTCAAACTCATATAATATAAAGATAAACTTTTAAACTTTCTTCATGGGAACAGAATTACATCACTTTCTCACCAGTGGATCCTCTGCAGTGAATGGGTGCCGTCAGAATGAGAGACCAAACTGATGTTAAAAACATCACAATAATCCACAAGTAATACACACCACTCCAGTCTGTCCATTAATGTTTTGTAAAGTAAACTTTAAACAGTTTCCAGCTAAAATACAAGTACATAATCAAATTGTACGCAGTGCATGATCTCTGCATATGTCCGTTCTTTTTCAGACCAGATGACTTTTCACAGCAGGAAATGTTATTATGAACTTTCAATTTAGCAATTGTTTTAAGTTTTGAAACATCTTGTTTTTCTTTATACACATGCAGCTTTTCACTTCACAAGACATTAAAATCACACTAAGAGACATCTTGGATTGCCTGGGGGTGGGGGTGGTTGTATATGTTTTTTAGGGTTATTTAGGGTATTAGGGTGTTTTAAGCATAAAACATTAATGAATCTTTTTAGTTAATAAAAATTAAGTGATGTTGTTAAACAAGTGGGAGGAGCGCAAGCAAATAATTAACCACAGCTGGCTCCGAATTATCTCTAATCTGCCTATTAACCAACGTCCAATTACTTTAATTCGCATCCCCTTTAAATAAGCTTGTCTCCTTCCCATCCCTCCGCCGCCCCTACTCCGCCTTCTTTCGCACCTTCCGTCAGAGGGGGCAAGCAGGGTCCGAGCCGGCCCTCTGGACAGCACGCCAAACATACTTAAATCATTTATGAGAAACTGCGAACTCGTGCAACAAATGTAATTAGGAAAAAAATGGTATTTAACATTACAATTAAAAACTTTGATACATATTGTATTACATACACGAGTCAAATGCTCGTGAAGTGACTCTCAGAGACAAGCTCTGTAGATATTGTTTATGTATGTGTCCTTATTTAGTAGGGCTGGGCGATTTGGCCTTAAATCAAAATCTCGATTAATTGAACATTTTAACTCGATTACGATTATTTTATTAATTTATTTGCCCTCATAGTTCAC
>JAUMHQ010000071.1:4529540-4547779 GCA_032361165.1 Enteromius paludinosus
ATTAGCTCCTATTATGAACATTATTTTCCATGTTTTCTTTCTGTGTGTATTGTTGTAAATGTATGGACAGAAGAACAAGGTTAAAAAAGATGAATTAGAAAAATGTCAAAAAAAAAATTTAAGGACTTTACAAAAAAGGTACTAGCTATTACCTTAATTAACATTAAAAATTAGCAATACATTAATTGAACACATTTACCTCAGGCACACTGATTAATATTAACCAATACAACTTTTGATGTTACTAATGAAAGTAACTAATGGTAACAAAGAAAAACATTGCTTATAATTTTAATATTGCAGTAGTAAATGTGTTAATTGTTCATGTTTATTAATGTTGTTAACCAGTGTAAATTAAATACATAAATTATTATTTCTCAACATTAAAAATAAAGAAAAATATAGTATATTAATAAATATAAAAATGTACAAAATGTAAAAATAATAAATAATAATAAAAGCAAAAATATTTTTTTTGGAATAATTAGCAACTGTACTTACTGTACATTTTAATTTCAAAAGTAATTGAGGCATTTTTCTTGCTGCTGCTGACATGGAGCGTGTAGTGCCCAGTTTCCTGGAAGTTCATTCTCTTGAGGAGCAACAGTGCCTCGTACCTATAGATTCACAACCCTCACAGTGAGCTCAACAAATAACATAAAAAAAAAAAACATTCACAGTGGGCCTTTATGTGATTCAGGCAGGTGTGTTTCAGACTGACCTGAAGTTATGGCGGTAAAACCTGTTCTCTGGGAGTGAGGCATTGTGGGATGTTGGAGTGACCCACTGGTGTGAGATCAGCGGAGGATACGCTTCGATCAGAACCCCGAGATCCACGTCTTCTCCTTCGCTCACCTCGATGGACAGACCGTGGTGAGTGAGCCTGGATGAGAGCTTCGGGGAGAGTCGAATGTACGGCTCGTCTGTCACAAATCAGAGTTTTAATAGGGTTAATGGAGATAGACTACAACAAATAAAGTAGCCTACCTCTGTTATGGATTTTTGAAAAGGATCCTTCATGCAGTGTGTACAGTAAGTGAATGAAAACATCAAGTTGTAAATCTGAAAGTGCACCGTGTATAGAGTTTGTTTGGGGGTTCTTGAGCAAATAAGGTAAAAAAAACATGTATATTATAAGAAAATGAAAGAGATTTTGACCTTGAATGCACCTCAACCTGTGTAGGACTCAAGAACTCTATCTACTTCTCTCTCTCTGTACATGAGTTAGCAGTGTGTCTCACCCACGACCAGCAGCTGTGTGGTGGAGCTGTTGGCTCCGGCCTCGTTCTGACCCGTACAGGTGATGTTTCCCGAGTCAGACAGCTGAAGATCCGGGATGATCAGGGTGCTCTCGATGGCCAGACGATCCCCTTCCATCGTCGATTTCTCTACTGCTTGGGGCAGCTGGGAATGAACCGAGAAATAAGTCTCTTCTGCTCAACAAGGCTGCATATATTTGATTAAAAATACAGAAACAATAGTAACATTGTGTAATATTACTTCTATTTAAAGTCAATGTTTTCTATATATTATACAATGCAATTTTGTGCTGTGATCTAGGCTATTCAGCATCATGACTTCAGTCTTCAGAAATTAGTCTGATATGCTGATTTGCTGCTCAAGAAACATTTCTGATTATCATCAGTGATGAAAACAGTTGTGTTGTCTTCTAATTTGACGCAGGCGTACCTTTCTCGAAGTGTGCGTCCATGTGACGTTGTAGTAAAAGTTGGGGTTATTGGTGGTGCAGCTGATCTGAAATCTCTCTCCCACCAGTTTGACATACTCGCTTCTCTTCAGAAACACATACGGTGGAAAATGCAATCCTGAATAAAAAGGAAAGTATAATGGAGTTATTAAATGAGTAGCTTTTATTTATTTAAATATCTTGTTACAGTTCTGATGCTAAAAATGTTGTGCATATATATATATATATATAAGCTTCTAAAATGTTTCAGTTTATTTTTAATAAGTATAATCAATATATTATTAGAGTTTTGATTAACTGTATATTAGGGATTCACTACATCCCTTTGACCTTAAATATTTACCTTACTTATATATTTACATGTAATTTTGAATAAATATTTAATAAATAAATATATAAATAATATTTTAGATTTATATGTGGCCATATTTAGCCATAATAATAATAATAATAATAAAATAATAATAATAATAATAATAATAATTATTATTATTATTATTATTATATATAAGTGTTATACTGCTTTAAATAGTTTTTTATATAATGTGCTTTCAATGGACACAATTTTTTTTTTCTAAAATTATTACAAGATTTGAAATTAATATTTCAACAATTAAACAACAAATGGCTTACATAATTCTCTGATGTATTTTATATTTGTCTAAATTATAATTTTTTTTTATTTATAATTATTTATTTAAATTTAAATTATTATTATTATTTTTTTATTTTTTTTATTTTGACATTTTAGCTTTCATCAACTCCAGTTTGGCAAACCCTCTTGTAAATTATTCCTTCAGCAAAATAATAAACCTCAACATTTTTTAATTTTGTGATTACACCTGTTCGAAAGTCACACAAGCAAACTCACGTTCAATTACGTTAATAGAGAATGTCTTCGACACTTTCTCAGTCCCTCTGATTCTAGCGCTGCAAACGTAGTCAGCGTTAAATCCAGGCTGAACGTTGCGAATCAGGACGCCCTTTTTGGGGTCAAAGGTGAAGTTCATGCCGTAGGGCACCGCTGAGCCGTTATCCATGCGGAAGGTGAAGTGCGTGGCGTCGGGGTTGGTCAGAAGACACGGGAGTGTCAGATCTTCTCCTTCTTTCCGGACGTAACGCAGAGACGTACTCGGCGAGACAAAGAAAGTTTGGGGATCTGCAACCACCACAGATCAGCTTCTTTAAAATCTCAATTCAGCATTTGTAAAGCACGTTTAGTACAGAAACACTCACTCACCTCTGACAAACACATGAACCGAAGATGACAGGTTTGAATGATTTCTGTTCATATAAACGCACTTGTAGGTTCCTGTAAATTCCACCAAGGCCTTTTGTACGCGGAAGCTCTGGACGTTTCCCACTTCCTTGGAGACGTACTTCTTGTGTTTGGCCAGTCGGGGAAGCCATGTGACCGGGCCGTCGCCTTCACAGATCAGATGAAGAAGAGAACCAGAGTCAAGAATCACATCCTCCCCGACCGGATCTCCAGAGCTCAGTCTGATCCGTGGCTCAGACCAACCTGCCGATCAAAACACAGACACGACCATTAACCTGCAAACCCTATATAATGACAGTACGGAGAAAAAAACACTAAGCAAGAATATGCAGATTTATTGCAGACGTGGTGCCAAATTCATGCCAATTTGTACGACCTCACTCCCCCCCGTGATGGGTACGTTTAGGGGCGGGGTTAGGTGTAGGTCATTCGTACAAATTATTTTTTTACAGATGCATGTCTTACAAGTATTTGTGTTTTAGAGTAAATAGAAATGACAAGAAACACTTTATTTTAAGGTGTCGTACGAAGAGTAATTATAAAGTTAGTACAGTAGTAGCCATTGTGCTTACATAAAAACTAAATGTACTTACCTTGTAACTAAGTCTGAAACATTATGTAGGTGTAATGGACGGCTACTGTTACACAGCTACTTGCACACTTAAGCACCATCTTGCAACACTTCATTTTAAGTTGCTTAGGCCTGTGTGCTTACATTTATAATTACAAGTCTGCAACACATATGTAATAATACTTTCATTAAACAAGAAGCTGTGTAAGAGTATGTGTCTATTACATCTACAGGTACATAATCACAAACTTTAAGTACAGGCTGTTCCATAACTATGGTAAGTACAGTACATTTTGTTTCATGTAAGTACAATGACTACTGCTGCTAAGTATTTAACTAAGTAATTATTATTTAAAAGTTATCCATTTCGTCTCTGCGCTTCCGGAGAGAGCCCTCCCACGCACTCTTCTGATTGGCTGTGATATTTAATTGATCCGTCCCGTCGCATCTAGTGTGGACACAGGGTAACAATTAAACCTTTTACTTGCTGAAAAGTTAGCTTAACTTAGACGACAGCATTTAGAGGCCTTGGAAACTGGTGTTACAAATATGATACAGTAGGGATAGTAAGATGTTACTCCATATTCATTAGTAGAGAAAATATGCATTTTTAAACGAGATTTAAATTCAGTAAAAATAGATGAAAATTATGATTTATTTCATCGTTTCGCAACAATGGAGGTTTTGTGACTCACAATAAGGACATTTTGACCCCTTTTTCGACCTCTCATCATCTCAGACATTCAACGGTTTCACAAAATAGATAACTGAAACTCCTCACAGATCCACGTCAAACACTACAGCTTCCGGTTCACAGATGCCCAATACCTCTGGATTTTTCCACAGAAGTCATTAAATGATCTGAATATTGATATACAATGGTATTGTTTTCTGTAAAGCTCAGAGTTATTTCATAATGGCTGAGCTTTGCAACACTTGTTATTTTCCTGCATATTTCTTTAAAGCTGTTTTTAAACAATTTTAGCTGCAAATAAAGGTGAACTGACTTGAATTCAGAAAATGAGCTGCTCGAATCTCTAAACTGTATATTTAACCTACCTGCAGTTAAACTACAAACCATTCACTAATAGTGTGTGCTTATAACTATTTGTTCATTTTTGATTTTTTACACAAAATCCTATCACCTAGGCTTATACTGTATCTTGGTTTACAAATTAAAAATTAAAATTTACTTAAAATGTCCTAACTCTCAAGCTATACATAACGTAAATGAGTTTGTTTCTTCATCATAACAGATTTTGAGAAATAGCACATTAGTTGCTGACAAATGAATGGGTGCCGTCAGAATGAGAGTCCAAACATCACAATAATCCTCACCTCCAGTTTTATCCGTTAAAGTCTTGTGACGTGAAAAGCCAACACACGACCAATTCATACGTGTTCGTACGAGGTGGAAAATTAATTGGAATTTGCACAAATTTGTGCGACCTCACTCGTAAAATTTTGTACGATTTGCTAAAACCGCAGTGATGGGTGGGTATAGGGGCGGGGTTAGGTGTAGGTCATTCATACAAATTCATATGAAGGGTGTGGGTTCGATTGAATGTGAACCTGTTCTGAGTGATGACAAGAGAAATAAAAAGCTATGTGTGTGTGTGTGTGTGTGTGTCATGACTGAAGATGTGGAGTCAGTGATCTTGGTTGAGCAATCTGAAACATCCTGATCGTCCTCTCACTTCTTCTTTCCTAGAACAAACAGGAATCACTAAGATTTTTCCTCCATCATACTATTCTCAACAAGCTGAGAATTAAACATCAACTAATTTACAATCTAAAAAATCCCCCAAAACCAGCTCTTCCTCTGTATATTTGAAGAGTTCAGAAGCCAAAGCCTCTTAGTGTGGTTCTTTTAAAAAGAGCAGTTTTATCAAGCTTCTGTGTGTAGGTTCAGTCACTTTACTTTGAAGGTGACATATCAGGAAAATCTCAATTTTCCAGGTTTAAGTGCTAAAATCAGGTCCCCGGTGCATCTAACAACCAAGGAAACATGAAAAAGTGTAGCCAGTTGGGCTACTCTTGGGCTTTCGCAAGCAAAACTGTTTATCAGTCAGAGCCTCAGAGGAGACAAGAGAGCAGTGCATTTATTGATCTATTTACTCTAACTTATATTGCTGTGGTCACACAGATCTAATATAAATGTGTGATTTATTTCCCAGCTGTTTACCTTCACAGACAGAATTAAGTTTTTGTAACTCTGATGTTTTTAAAGTAAACTTGTGTGTGAATGAGAAATTAATTACATGCCTTTAGAGCCACTTTTTGTCCGTGACTTTAAGATGTGTGCACTCAGAAAACCATAACATATCAGAAGTTCTAATATAGTTTAAAATACACGAATTAAACGATAAACATGACAATCAAAAAAGAAAAAAAAGTATTTTTTTCAAATTTAATTTAATTTAATTAAAAAAATTAAATTAAAAATTAAATTAAATTTTTTCTTATTGTTTATTTAATTTACTTATTATTACTTTTTTTTTACTATTTTGGCAAATAAATATATATATATATATATATATATATATATACACACACACACATGTATTTCATGCTGTCAAACGATTAATTGCATTAAAGATAAAAGGTTTGTTTATGTATTTATATTTATTATGTATGAATATAGACACAAACATACAGTTTATAGCTTTTATATTTATTTATATTATATTTATATTCTGGTATCTTATATTACATATATTTAATATGTATATGTATATATGTATATATTATTCTTAAATATATACATGCATGTGTTTGTATTTATATATACATAATAAATATACACGTTACACACATATATTATAGAAGGAAAAACTTTTATTTTGGATCCGATTAATCGCAATTAATCATTTGATAGCACTAATACTTATTAAAATTTGTTTAAAATCATCTCAAGCAAATGTATGTTTAGATATTTGCACCGATATATTGAGGACTGGCAGCGCTTTTATTCAATGTTATTGTCATTTTAAATCATATTTCTCTGTTTTCCCAAATAAGAATATTTAGAGAACTCACACTGTGCGTGTAGACTTCTAACAAGTTGCATTAAAATAATAAAACTCCCCGAACTGAGTAATGAACAGTATAGATGGACTTCATATTTTAGGAAAGTGCTTCTTATAAACTCTCAAACCTATAATGAGCAGAAGAAGCTCAGTAAACCTGCTCACATCAAACTGACTGAACTCTAGAGTCTTCATCCGGAAACACAGAAAATTGACATTAATGTCAGGATCACCGTACAGTTCAATATCTGAACTTTTGAGACAAAGATTCAACATGCCTCGGAACCCATTTCAGAAACATAGAGAAACAAACGGAACCAAATCAAGAACAGTTTCACATCCATATAAAAACATTTTGGAAGATAAATTCGTTTTTTATAGTTTTTGTAGTTGCATCTCATTTTAGTATCAAATCTGTCACAGATGTTTCTCTTGAAGGAATTAAAATGTGAGCGTTCTTAAAACATTCTGGCAAAGTGCTCTTAAAGCTGTAAACGAAATGTTTTTAAATAAAATGTTTCAACATTATGTTCTGTACATACTTTTTTTTCTTAAAATAACAATACTTGCATATTCATTAAAGATAATCATAGAAAATATTAGAAAATATTAAGTATTTTAAGAATGTTAGCATCACATGTTTTCTTCAAAACGGTTCTTAGAATGTTCATCAGGTAAAAATAAATAACATCATGAGAACATTCCGGAATGTTCTTCTGAGAATGTTTTCTCAGTCTAATGAGAATCAAATTTTGAATCATAAGAATGTTCCGTGAACTGGTTTAATGTTATGTCCTAAATAGTGATGTCATAGCAATTAATCACACCCAAGATATTTTTAAGTAAAATGAGTGTACTGTGTATATTTAATCTATAGAAAATACGTTGTTTAAATATTACTTACATTTATATATAACATAAGAATATAAATATATACATGTAAATAGTTTCAAAATATGTACTGTATATTTATACAGTATATACATAATAAATACAGACAGTACACATACGCATTATGTAAACAAGAACTTTGATTTTGCATGAGATTAATCATGATTAATGTACTGTTGTCTGCTGTTTTTGTGATCTTACAGTGAGGTGAGCGCTGATGTCTTACCCTGAGCTTGGGTGAAGAGGACTCCACAGAAGAACAGGAGCGCAAACATCTCCGAGCAGCTCCCGTTCAAGAGTTCATCAGTCTTCAGCGTCTCAGAGGAAATAAGGACTGATCCTTCTGTCCTTTAGCACAGACTTCTCATTTCTGTTTGACAGGATATGACAGCAACACCAACAAAAAGAAACACTTTGTGAACATCTATTTTGACTATTTGTTTTACAGTCCGAACATCAAAACGTTCTTGAATCAAAATACATTTAGGCCCGGTTTCACAAACGGGGCTTAGCTTAAGCCAGGACTAGGCATGAGTTAAATGAAGACATTTAAGCAACTTTTACAAAAATGCCTTCTAAGAAAATATTACAGGTGTGCATCTTAACACACTGACATGTTTTAAGATATGTTAAAGCAAGATATTTTCATCTGAGACAGCTCAAACATGCAATTTAGTCTGGGACTAGCTTAAGCCTTGTCTGTGAAACTGGGGATTAATGTTTTTTTTTTTAGATTATATATACATGGGGTTTTATATTAAAATGTATCTTATTTAGTTTTCATTTCCAGTAAGACATTTTAGTTTGTAATATACATTTATTTGAAAAACAACAAAAATGGAGTAACAGTTTACAACAATTTGTTAAGATAAGTTAATGTATTAACTAACAACAAACAATGAACAATACATTTATTACACTACTTATTAATCTTTGTTAATGTTAATGAAAATATAGTTGCTTATTGTTTATTAATGTTAGTTCACAGTGCATTAACTAATGTTAACAAATATTGTTTTAATAATGCATTAATAAATGTTCAAACATTAGGATTATTACATGCTGTATAAGTATTGCTTATTAGTTCATGTTAACGAATGTAGTTAACTAATGAACCTTATTGTAAAGTGTTACCAAAAAATCAATAGGATTGTTTTTTCCTGTCCTAAACACAGATCACTTAAATCTGACCGTTTCAATAAGAGAAAGCCCCGTTTTACCTGAGTGTCAATACATGTCCAGCTGTTCACGGGAGCTCCTGCTGGCTCGGTATGATCTCTGATCTGAGTCTGAGCAGGCCTCCAGCGCTCTCTGGGTTTTGCGTCTCTACCGCGGTACTCAAGTGAAACCAATGTAAAGCCTGATCACTGAGACCTCCTGAACAAAACGCTCCAGTGTTCATTTAGCCCCATGATCTGTCTTTACATGTAAACAACAGGCCATCAACAGCTTCTTTTAATATCACATGAAGAAAGACTCCAGCTGTACTTGCTCGTAATTGATTTTGTTCACTTTTTCTGTGGCTTTTGACTGCAGAAGGAAATGACATTAACATGACACACTAACATGACATTAAACTCATATTCACCTCAAAGGTCTGTGACATGTACTGAAATTAGGTCTTAGTGACAAACAAGGATTCATTTGCCTAAAACATTATAGCATTAGTTTGACAGGATTTATTGTATTTTTTTATGCATAATTTGAATTTGCTTTTTTTTTTTTACATTCTTGTCAAGTTTTTATTCCCAACTTAACTATCTATGGTTAATTTTAAATATTTTTACCATTTAAAATAATGGGTTTCTATTTTAATGAACATTAAAATCTAATTTATTTCTGTGATGTGAAGCTGAATTTTCAGCATCATTACTCCAGTCTAAAGTGTCACATGATATTTCAGAAATCATTACCATATGCTGATTTATTATTAGTGCTGGAAACTGTTGTGCTGCTTATTATTTTTTAGAACATTGTGATATTCTTGAATGAATAAAACGTTAAAAAGAAGAGAATTTATTTTATATAGAAATCTTTTTTTAACAATATACACTACCATTCAAATGTTTGGGGTCAGTACATTTTGATTATTTTTTATTTGAAAGAAATTAAAACCTTTATTAGGCTAAGATGTATTAAATTCATTAGAAGTGGTGGCAAATATTTATACTGTTAGAAAAGACTTATATTTTTAATAAATAATTACATTATTTTTGTCATTAATGGTAATAATGTAGTGAGATTATTGTCTGATCACAGCCAGAGCTCCACACAGAGATCTGATCTGATCATCATCCAGTCTGTCTATCACATGAAGAAACAGAACAAACTGAGACAGACTCAATCCAGAAGAACTGTGCCAACATATACAAGATGAAGAAAAAAACCTACCTGGAAAGCTCCCTGAAAAACTCTGTGCAAGTGTACCTCGGAGCAGAAGCGGTTTTACCAAAGGCTGTAATACCTAATATTTATTTGATTTATTTAATAGAAGTTAATTGATAAATTAAATCTATTTATGCCATTATTTTTGAAAGCATCCTCATATTACAGCATTTTTACACAAGTGTCTAAAACTTTGAGCAGTATACTGTAGCTTTCCAGGTAGGTTTTTTTCTTCATCTTGGAGACGTTGCCACAGTTCTTGCCCTGTTGTCCAGCGACATCCCCAAAACATTACTGCTCTAGAGGAGATCTGCATAGAGAAATGGGCCAAAAGACCAGCAACAGTGTGTGAAACGTTTGAACTCTATCATTGCCAACAAATGGTTAATAACAAAGTATTGAGATAAAATTTTGTTATTGACCAAATACTTACTTTCAACCATAATTTGCTAATAAAATCTTTAAAAATCCAACAATGTTAATTTCTTGTTAATCTCAATGGTTTCTCAGACAGTAATGAATGAGATTCTTGCTGAAGTGTTTCTGGGGCAAAGTTAATATTGTAGAGCATATCTAATACCTAGTCATGAAGCTATATGAAGACCGACGGACAGATGATTACAGATTTTATCACAGTTTTTATTTTTGATCTTACATAAAATGTGTAAAAGAACAATGTACAAAATATCTATACAAAAATATACTTGTAAACATACGTAGAGCTTTGGTACCTTAGATTGTGTAACTTCACTATGTGCTATATGTACGGAAATGTGCAATTTAATAAGGCTTTGTGCATACATATGAATGCCTACAGTTAAAATCAAGAAAAAAACAAGACCGACAGAAAAGATGAAGCCTTTATGAACAGCTGTGCTTGGGTATATTAAGTGATTGCATCAAAATAAAGTTTAATGTAAGTACTTAAACATTGTGTGGATGATATTGAACTAATAAATTGAAGACGTAATGCCTGGGTCGCACGTACAGTTTCATCTCAGTGTGAGACACCTGCTCAGAGCAGGTTAAATGATCTTCAATGGAAAAGGATTTGGATGATAAACATATTTTCTTGTACCATGAGTCATTCAGATAGATTCTTTCGAATGTACAGTCATTCAGAAACACTGTTATTATGAAGCACACATTCTGGAGTGACATAAAACATAAAAAAAAAAAAAATTCTGTTACCCACAGAAAAAAAAAAAAAAGAGATAACTGCGACTTTATCTCACAGTTTTGAGAACATTTTTTTATATATTTGTCAGCATTTGTCAGAAAATTTTAATTATGTGATGTGTAGGGAAAAAAGTACAAATTGTGAGAGATATTGAGAGATTGTGAGATGCTAACTCTGAAAAAGTCTGAATATACACAAGCAATTACAGTATGAGGAAAACAAGAAATGGCAAAAATAACAAATAGAAACTTAAAAATATAAAAAAGATAATTTATAATTTTCTTAATATTTTTTTTTAAATCTATGGTTAGCAAACTTGTGTTTATATGGCGCTTTTTGTCAAAATTACACAAAGGATTTTGAGATTAAAAGTCGCAATTATATTTATTTTTTAATCCGTGGTGGAAAGGTTCTGTCGTTTCCCTTTAGAGAATGCAAAAAAATATAGAAAATTACATTTAAAATAATAACGTGTATAATCTATTTGCTTCAATTATTCATAAACATTAAAGTGCAGGTTTGCTACGAGAATCTTGACAACAAAAAAAGTCTAAAGTCAAAATCAAAAGTCAGGCTGCTGTCTGAATACAGAAATGAAATATGCACTTAATTTCAAAAATGCTGAGAAGGATTTTAACACAAAAAGTAACCCAACTAATGTACATGTCAGCTGATTGTAGCTTTACCTTCTGCAGTTTATATTACTGCATTGTACCACTTTAGTAAAAGAAAGAATACAAAAACAATGAAAAACTTATCTGGTTCAAGCCTCAGCCTTCACAGACGCTCTTTAAGAGCGCATGATTCTGACGCATTTGATAAGAAACCTGCTCAAATTGTACATTGAACTGATGACAGGAAGCAGGAGTGTGTCACAGGAAGCTCTCCTCCACCTCTGGACTTCCAGAATGATCTGGCAGCAGCTCCTCGCGCTCGGGTTCGGTGCTGGGTGTTTCCATGGAGACCGTCTCCTCATCAGAACTTAGCGAGCTTTGGAAGAGAAAAGAAGAACACCGTTTTCATCACAAAAACACACTCACACACACACAGACCCTCTCACACACAAGTGTTATAAAAGATGAGCCATTCACAAGGAGCATATTCTTTAAAGGGATTTTCTCTTTCTAGGCTTTGAAAGTGTTTAAAAAGTTGAAAAAGAAGTTGACAGGTGCTTTTTAAGAAGAATAAAACCCTGACAGTGTCTGTTACAAAAAAGCAGCCGAGAGCATCTTTTGTTGCTATAGCAACAGCTACAACAGTAGTCTAGTGCGGTGTGCTGCAGAAATGTCCATAAAGCGTAAAAAGTTGACTCTTGCATTAGTTTTTGAAGTTTAGAAAGAAAATGTCGATTCACAATTATACAGGGAAGGAACTACTATGGTGCTTACAACAGTTTAGACCAGGAGCTCCAGGTAGATGATGCACAGTTTATAAACAAAAGTCCATTTGAAGACCTGCTGCATATCATTACACCATTAATTGCAAAAAGACCATCGGTCCTGAGGAACGTCTCTGCATTTGTTTGAGGTCAGTCGTCCGACTCTTCTGATCTCTTTTGACAGGTGCCGCTAGCTTCTCCATTTTTTATTGTTGTTAGGGAAAAGACAGATCTTGCTACTCGCTTGGTCAATGGTCAACTGTCCAAGAGTGCTTGATACAAGGCGTTTCTTATAAAAAAAGTTTAACTCAAAAAGACACTCAGGTGGCGTTTTAAAAAGCGCTGAGGCCTTTTTTTAAAACACGGTTTGCTCTCATAGGATTCTAATGTAAAAGAGATGCAGACAGCTTCAAAAAAAGACGCCAAGTGTGAACCTAGCCTAAGTAAGGAATAAAGTATTTGACTCTGGGCCTGAATTATTAGAAGAAGAATGCACACCAGAGGTGGTGATGCGGTCACGGTGTGCATTATTTTTCTAATAATTCAACGGCCAGGAGTCAATTACTTTGCTTATACTATGGTTACAACACCTCAAGACATCAATCAAATGATATACTTCAAGGTATTTGTACTTAAAACACTATTGTGAGTAGGATTATTGCTTCAGAATCTCAGCAGTGCCTCCTTTGTTAATTACAAAAAAGTCTTGTTAGAACTACTGTAGTAGTGGAGGCTTAAACTGTTGATAGCAGACTAATGCAGTTAATACCTAAGTTATGAGTGTGAGACAGAGAGAGAGAGAGAGAGGCTACATGAAAGCATGTAGCACATGATAGAAGCAGAGCTGCTCTCTCTCAGAATATTATGTGCTGTTAATACTATACAGGATATACTTTCCATTTTATTACATTCCATTAATAATAATACTATCTATTATAAAAAATGTGGAACACACTTAGATTTTGAAATGAATTAATTACAATAAAATACAAATAAAATTAATAACTAAAACTTCAGACCAGTTTAAGTACATGCTCTTATTCTTATATTAAAATTGCCCCACTGGCACAGATGGACATCATGCATGTTTTAAATAAAAGGAGAAGTGGTCCCCTGTTTAAGGAAGAGGAAGAGGCAATGGCTCATCTTTCCTTTATCCTGTGCGGTTCATATTCGTCTGATTTATTTTTGAGCTCACAGCAAGTCAGCGTTACCTCGAGGGGATTTCCATCAGCTCCGGCCCATCCTGGGAGTCCTCCTCGGGTTTGGGATCAGGGATGGGGATGATGTACTCGTTGTGTGGCGCGTCTGTGCTCTCTCCGTCAGCCGGGGGGCGCGGGGTCAGGCTAGGGCTCGGATCTGAGGATGGAGACTGAGGAGGGAAGGCGTTGGGGAACGGAGACGGGACATGTGGCTTCACTCGGGCCACCGCAGGGTGATCGCTCTTCAGAAAACTGTCGCTGACCTGAGAGTATTTCTGAGAGGTGACACGAGAAGATGCTTTAAATCCATGATTCTACCTCGACTCAAGTCAGTTTTACACATTGGTAGACATTTCATGACACATTTGTGTTATAATAATAAACGATTGCAGTTAAAAAGACTCCAATTGGCTTGAACTCCCCATGAACCAAATAAAGCATCTCAACAAATAAGCAAAAGATCACATCGAGGGGGTGAGAACCAGAAGGGCATAAGTGCCATTTTGGTTTAAAAGGACATATATAAGTAATCAAATGAAAGCTGTTGATGAGCTCTTTCTACTGGTTCTAGTACACTGTCAGCCATGAGTGTACAAATTTGAGTCATAAATGATTAAAGTCTGTACATAAAGTCATATCAAAGCACAGTACATTTTTGTTTTGGTGAAACGTCACTTGTGCCTTTCTGGTTCTAATGCCTCAACATATTATACACATTTTACACACAGTTTTACTGCCTCTAGGGTTCATCTTTTGTTTGCACGTATTTCGTGTCTCGCTCCAAAGTGCACCAAGGTAGGTTCTCATTTGCCCTGAGATCAGGTAGAATAAAACAGAGCATTGGTGTGTGTTTACGACTCAGGGACATAATCTCTACCAGTCGATTTTTGGATTAGTTCATGGAGAATATTTTGTTTTTTTTCTGTGCATGCTCTGATGTTTCCAGATTTGTGCCTACATATGTGTCATTGAGATACTATTATAGTTTTTTTTATATTTTAACTTTTTTTCTTTTTCTTTTAAGTTTTAGTCATTTTGTCATGCATTTCTTGTCATTTTATCAGCTTTTTGTAATGCCCAAATATTTAATACATTTTTTATTAATTTATTTTTAATTTATTAAATTAGCTATTTTCAAAAATCATGTTATTATTGTGCTATTTTTTTTTTTACCTATGAACTGGAATGCACAATGAAAAAATATGATTTTTGAGAATTGTTAAAAATGGAGCTATATGTTTGCTATATGAGCAAATGAACTCTTCATATGTGTCAAGGAACTAAGATAATTTCATTTAATGCATCATTTTAATTTAACTTAACTTAATAATCCTTGTTCTCATCAGAGAGAGCCATATACAAATTTCTTTCCAATCTTTACCTTTACAGTATATTCATATCACAACAGAATATTTGTTTAAAATGCCTCAGTATATTTCTCATTTGTAAGTTTAAAGTCACGTCCTTTAAAATGAATAATTCTTTCGAACATTTATTTGCATGTTCCTTCCTCTAGCTTCAGAAAGCACTTCAGCAAAAACCATCACCACAGAACTACTAAGAAAATAAACACACCAATTAGAATGTCTCTGAACATATGCAGTAGTCATGGAAATAAAACAAGCAACATAAAGGAAACCTTTTTATATCCGTCTGACAGCATGTTCCCCATGGTGTGCACCAGAAAGGAGAACTCGGGACGCTTCTCATACTTCTCATCCCAACATTTCCTCATGACCTCGTAACTGCAGAGGAACAAAACCACCAGCATTTACTCCTAACCCGCCCTCATTCATGGACAAAAACCACAAGAAATTTCCAGAATCTTTTTAAAGCGAACCTGCCTGTTACTGTGCACAATCCTAAGAGTGATTTACTATATCAATACATAACTCAAGCAATATTAAGCATGCAGTCTGTATGTTTCTGTCAGTATTAAACGCAACATACACGTCGTCGGAGGCGTACGAGGGTTTGGTCATACGGTATCCTCTCTTCAGAGCGCTGTAAAACAACTCGTTCATGGGCAGGTCTGGATACGGGGTTCCTCCTGCAATATCAACAATAAATACAGAATTTCAAATCTCGAAAAAGGCAGAACATCTGGGAGAAAAGAACAGATGCTGTAGTTTTTTCACTGACTCAGCATTAAGCAATTGAGTATACTTTTATTATGATTTTGAATTTGCTTTTATTTATGTTTATGTTTTCATTTTTAAGTAATTATGCTTTTTTGTGTTTTTTTTAAATTTCCATATTTATTTAGCTTTAATATTAAGCTAAAATATTAGATTTATACTTCGGCTGCCAAAAACTTAAAATGTTACATTTATACCAGTGTTATTTTAGTATCATTCATATTTTATTTGATCTTTTATTTTATATAAGATTTCATACTTTCTATTTATTTTAGTTAATATTTTAGTTTTTCATTTATTTTTTAATATATATATATAATAAAGTGGATTCAATATATGCATGTTTTCAATGCATGCATTTTCTGGCAATCAAACCCATGCTTGCTCAGAACACACATTTCAGGCAGTTAAAAAGATTAGCATTTAACATTTATTTGCACAATAGCCTGACTGCACAGACAGTATGGAGACGTAATAAGTGACTGACCCAGAGTGAAGATCTCCCATAGTAAGATACCGTAGGACCAGACGTCACTCAGAGTGGTGTACAGGTTATGAAAGATGCTCTCCGGCGCCATCCACTTCAGAGGAAGAAACGTCTGCACAGACACAGTCACTTCAGTCAGCATCAGAGGTTGTGTGTTTGACTGAATGTGTTGATTTTAATGTGCTTTTCTACAGTTACAGAGAGAGTAGAGACGGCCGGATGTACGTACGCTGCCTTTGGAGATGTAGTTGTTGTCATGCATGATGTCTCTGGCCAGGCCAAAGTCACAGATCTTGGCCAGTTTGCCCTCACAGATCAAGACGTTTCTTGCTGCCAGATCTCGATGCACACACTGAAAGACACACAGAAAAAGGATGTTACATTTATTATTTCAAAGATGAAGGTTAGTCTGCTTACTGGAGATGCATTTCCCATTCACGTCAGTAGGTGGTGATGTGAGTTTATGATAAAACCTGCATGACAGACTCGTTTGGGTGGAAGCTGAATAATTGGATTTATGTTATGTATAATTTTAAGTCTAATGTTTGAAAATGGCAGATTAGCAGTTTTATTAGCTATTATTGCCTTTAGTTCATCCACTCTTCATTCTTCCAGCCGTCTTGTGTTACAGATTTTATTTTCAGGTTCGCAAACAGCCTATAGTGAAACGAGCAACAATAATAAGATCATATAAATTTGTGGAGAAATGTGTTGAAATGTTGTAATGCATAATTACATTTTTAGTCAAGGTCAAATGAATCCATTGACTGGTTTGCAAAAAGTTTAGTTTAGCTCTTTTTTAGTAGTTTATCTTTTTTTCTCAAAATATGTCAAGTGAGCTTATGCCTATGCTTATGCTTCCGCCGTTTTTTGGGATCATAACTTTTATAAAGAACATATCTTTGGTTTTGAGACTTTAATCTTTGCAGCTTTAGGGATCTTATCTATGCACTAACAGCTTGTAACACTCCAAAGAGAAAGGAAAATTTAAAATCGCATCTTACGACCCCTTTAAAACATGCAAATAAATAAGTACATGGGGGCAGCAAATGGACTTAATTCAAAAGGAAAACACGTTTATTTTTCTAACCCTACTGTCAGATAATTGTTGTTTTAATCATAAACTAAGTCATAAACATCGCAAGTAATTTTGTGTCTTAAATAAATTATAGAGCGAAAACTGTCACCAGAAGAAACAAGACTGCTTTTGTCTGTGGGCTTAATATTAAACAACACAAGTCCATGATATGTTGCCTTTTAAATGTGTGTGTGTGACAGACACTCACGTTCTTTAAGGCCAGGAACTCCATGCCTTTGGCCACCTGATAACTGAATCCCACGAGATCAGTGTAGCTCAGGACCGGAGAATCACTGATGACCAGAGAGTGATCTACTCTGTGACCTGTGATAAACACACACTCGTTTGATCTGATGACAAACACAAAAACACATGCAGTGCCAAGGCATTTTTTAATTCTAAAGTTCTGATTAGTTTAAGTTTATGTATAAAACAATGATAAATACTGTCTCTGGGGTCAAAAAGTAATCTTGATTCAAAAGGAAAACTTAGTTTAATTATATATATATATATATATATATATATTATAGTCACTTAAATTATATATTATTTTTACATTTTAGTAATTGTTGTGTTTTTTTTTAAATATATATCTCTATAACATTTAATAAGATTTATTATTTTTCACATTTTTTTGTTATTTCAGCACATCAACTTTTTTGTTTTAGCAACTAGCTAAAATTAAATACGTTTCAGTTTTTATACTTTATTGCAAATTACATTTATTACAGTTTTTATATTTAAGATTACAATCATATTAAATATATACATACACACACACATGTCTGGTCAGCTGTCCTAATGCGGACTCTCCCTAGGTGTAATGGTTTTTATAGTGTACAGAGCGAATATTCTATTGCCCTACACCAACCCTACACCTAAACCTACCCCTTACAGGAAACTTTCTGCATTA
>JAUMHQ010000071.1:4547879-4576498 GCA_032361165.1 Enteromius paludinosus
CAATTTAGGTCCCCACCGTGACACAAGTCCCCATGAGTCTGTGTGTATTCAGGTTTAAGTCCCCACCAGAATATAAATCTATGTACACACATACACACACACACACACACACATATATATCATATATATATATATATATATATAAAATAATCTAAAAATAATGTAATTTAAAATATCTCTCAAAATTGACTGAAAATTCAACATCTTATTATTAATTATCGTTTAGAACATGAACTACTATACCTGCCAAAATAATACTGATGCAAAAAGAAAACAAGTATATTTTTCTAATCCCATGGACAGATTTCCCCCTTTTTAAGTATAAACTCAGTTAATGTTTCTTCCACACGATTTCAATATTTTAATGTAAATTTTTTACATTTTTGATGCTTTTTTTAAATTTTATTTTTACTGCTTTTAAAGTAACAGTAATTTTGATGTTTATTTTTGTCATTTACATTTTTTTATATACAGTACAGTTCTGTGCAAATGTTGGCAAAAGGCTTAGGCCACTAGTATTTTCACCAAAAAAAAAAAAAAGTTATTTTTATCTTTTGCTTTAGTTGAATATCAGTTTACATTTCCAAACATTATTTTTTGTTTGTACTGTGCATCTCTATGATATTTATTAATTGTTATTTATTGATTTTGGTTATTTTTTAACTTGAACTTGAACATTTTGTGTCACTTCTCAAGTGAATTTATCTTGATGTAAGAATAAATAGATATTGGAAAAAGTACTATGCAAGAAAATATTTTTTACAGTGTTACAGTACTGTTTTATGATGGTTTCTTCAGGTCAAGAGAAGCTGAATTCACCCTGACATCCTCTCAGCTCAAAGTTAAACATCTCTCAAACAATAAATAAATACAAAAATGAACGATGAGACTTTTAGTCATAAACCTCAAGTGCTTTATAAATTTCAAGGCACATCCTGTCAAAGGAGGAAGTGAAACTTTAATGAGAATCAGTTATGAAAGAAATCTCTGTGTCACACAGACAGCGTCTGTGCTCAACCCGAACACCTTCACACAACTCAGCGCCAAAGATCACACAGCAAAGCATGATGGGAGCTTTAATAAAAAAAGTTTAGAGCAGTTTCCAGTATTTCAGCACAAGATGAGGCTAATAGTCTTTCCCTATGCTTTCAACACCCTCTGAATCACCACAATATCACAATATTAAAATACAAATAAGGGCTGTTCGTTCATAATAGCAATTTATAAATGGCAAATAATATATTTAATTCATAATTATAAATATATATATTTATATATATGTATAATGTTTAATACATATATTTGTATTTTGTTCTATTATTATTAATCAAATGAAATAAAAGGCATAATTCTATATATTTTACATAAAGTATAAAATAGCATAAAAGAGATTTTCACTTTTAATTGCATTCGATTTTAATATATTTAATTTATGATTACATAGTGTATATAGGGACTTTTAAAAAATACTCTGTATTTTGATAATTACCAATAATAAATGTAATGTACAATTGTATATGTTTCATAGTTAAATTGACCTTCTAATTTTATATAGATATTCAAAGTGCACCTATTATGGATTTTTGAAAATGAGCTTTCACAGTGAATGAAAACATCCTGCAAAGTTTTACATCTGAGAGTGCACTGTGTATAAAGTTATTGTCTTTCAAAAGAAAAAGTCGACTCTGAATCATTGAAACAAGTCATTTTTAAAATGAATCCCAAGCCGTTTCATGTGGTCTTTTGGCATTGGTCTGCACTAATTCTTTGCCTCTAGGTGCTGCTTTTGTAGCATTAAAAGCTCACAAATACTGCTTTGAATGAAATTAACTGGAGGGGTTTGGAAGGGATCGGGAGTCATTGAACAAATGAGGTAAAAGTAAATGCATATTACAAGAAAGTTTGCATGCATGTTAACCTATTTTTTGGGACTCTCAAAAAGGCTTGTAGCGGTAGTTGATCTGAAGTGTATGTACCTTGCTCCTGGTAGATGTCTTGCTGGTAAGGAGACTCGTAGGGAGAAGGCTGGATATCTGCATACTTGATGGTGTCCGTGAGCTCCTGCATCGGCACATATTCGGTCTGCTCGTCTTTGGTCATGTCCATGTATCCTCCATCACACTCGCTGCCGAATGACACGTATCTGCAGAGCACAGATATATGACCTAAATACATTCAGATTACTGCTGCACATACACACACAGTTCATATCAATTTGAAACCGGTCAAAACACATTATTATATTTATGATTATTTACTATACATACTGCATATTTATTTATTATTATTATTATTTATTATTTAAGAGTGTTGTTGTGTTGTTTTAGTGGAAACTGTGAAACATTTAATTTTTTGGTATTTTTTGATGAATAGAAAGTTTTTCAAAAAGAACAGCATTTATTATAAATAAAATTAAATTTTGTAACATTATAAACACCTTACTGTAACTTTTGTTCAATTTAATGCATCCTTGATAAATAAAAATATAAATTTCCAAACCTTTGAAAAGTAATTTATCGTGGTTCCCACAAAAATATGAGCAAATAATGCCGAGTTTGCACGCTTTTCAAAGTTGTCATGTCACAGATCTTTTCAGACTGCATGACTATCTGGGGTAGTATTCAGTCGTTGCTGTGTTCACACTGCATTATAGATCAGTGACAGGGGCTTTCACACTGCATGACTTTACAATAAGAAGAATCGCCGGCAACTTTGTCTCACTGCCAAACACACGCGAGAAGTGACATGGAAACAACGCGAGGTCACGTGTGCAAGACCAAACTTCTTACGTGAGACTGGGATTATTATTAAAAATGATATCAAGCAAAAGAAGCTTCAGGTTTGCTCATTTGAAACTAAAAGAGGATTATACCTTCGTAACTCCTCCCCTAACCTCCCACTGCCCTGGATGTTGCTCTCTCATTGGCTGTAGGTAATCGCCGATGCTATTTTCAGTCTGAACACATTCACACGGCATGATTTTGAATCGCAGACAGGTCCAGATATTTAGCATGCCAAATATCTCACGGGTGTCGGTGACACGTCTGCGATTCTCTCAGATTGCGTCTTTGATAGTTCACACTGTGTGATTGTCACTCACGTGCACGAGCACAGATTTGTCTGCGATTTCTCAAAACCTGTCGGCAAGTCAAAATCAGGGCTAAAATCAGGCAGTCTGAACTCGGCATAGGAATGATTTCTAAAGGATCATGTGACACTGATGTCATGCTGCCTCTGTCATTGTGCGCTGATCTCAGCACTGTCACAGTCAACTAGTCTCCTAATTGTCGATTGGACTCACCTGAAGCTTATCTAGACGGAGCTTGAGGTAACAACACTAACCTCTTGCTGCTCTTACCTTCAGGTCTGTAAACCCTTAGACACGCATAGTGCCGAATTCAGCCGACACCATGGAACCTCGTCTACACTCACCTGCACCGAGCACTGTTGATCTGGTGATCGGCAAGGAGCGTTAAAGATTCAATGCGCTTGTTCCTTAACTGAGCCACAGTCACCGAGTTCAAGGAAGACGATCAGGAGATCGTTCCTTGGTCAGGTTTTAAAGCTGACCGTCCACTTACCTGTGATACTCACCAGCTTGCTCGTCATCCCGTCCCGAGGAAGGAGATCTTACTACCGTCCATCTCATAAGATAAGTCGTCACCTGATGCTCACCTGTATGCATTCTTTATGTTCAAGGGGGCGAGGAGGAATCTGAGAGGAAGAGGATAAGAATCATCCAGAACTCAGCTTACCTGAGTTCAACCTACCTCGTAAAAGGATAATGATCAGGAGATCGCTGTGCTGGTGGTCAGGAGACAACCAGTGCTCACCTTGGTTCAAAGTTCATATTTCAAATTTGTTTTTGTATTTTTAATCAAATAAATGCAGTGTTCGTGAACAGAAGAGACTTCTTTCAGAAACGTAAAAAAAAAAAAAAAAAAAAATCACAATTCTTCCAAACCTTTGGCTGATACTGTATGTGCAATAGAAGAGTGAAATCATTTATGATGCACTCTTACTCTTTCCCGGTCGGCACATCGCTGTCGTTACAGATCTGGTTGCCGTTGGCGATGTGGTTCTTGTCGGCGTAGTACTGAAGGAAGCTGTGCTTGTTCCTGTGCAGATAGTCCACCAGATCTCCATAGCGGCAGTATTCTGTCACCAGATACAGTGGACCTGCAGAGCAACGAAATAAATAAACAAAAAAGAGCACATCAAAATGTTTGATCTAAGTAGTTCATCAGCTCTAAATGTCCTAAACCCCTCACCTTGTTTGGTGCAGGCGCCTAGCAGGTTGACTATGTTAAGGTGAGGACCCAGATGACTCATGATCTTGAGTTCAGACATCAGAGCTTGAGTCTCGCTCCTCCGAGCCGTCGCTGCAGCGAGAACACAACATGATTACCAACAACTATCAATCTCACTTACATATATGTGTATGTTACAGAGTGTCTGACACGCACATTTCAGCATTTTCACTGCTACTTTAGTGGAGGATTGGGAACGCCCGAGACCGTATGCCGTCGCCTCAACAACACGCCCAAACGCTCCAGATCCCAGCGTCCGACCTGAAGAAACACACATTTCAGTACAGAAGAATATGGACACGGCTGCATTAAAGGTCCCATATTCTACACCTTCTTGGAGTTTTAGGTGTGGATGTGCTTAACAACATATAGTTGCAGTATAAGCAACAAAAACCATGTCAATATCTATTTACAGATTTTTTTCTCAGGAGCTCTGGCAAAAACAGGTCGATTTGGCCTGTCTAATTACTATTCATGAGCCACAGTTTTTTCATTTTGTTCTGAGTGACACACGACCTGGCCAATCAAATGTAATGACGTCACAGCGCTACCTAGATGCAAAACAAGGGGAAGACCGAGGTGGCTCATTCAAAACAATGCAGAATTGGCTACATAGGGAGCTTAAAATATCTTATGAGGTTGGGTGGAAGAATCGACACATCGAATTGAAATATAAAAATCGCATACACGATGCTGCACAAAAATCGATGACAGCTGTGGTAAAATGAGTGAAATAATCATTGTTGAGATTAGCTGGACAAGTGACTTGTTTTAGTTGGAATAATAACGTAGCTGTAAATATAGTCACCTGCTAAAACTGAAACGTATACATCATGGCTAGATAGACACTCTGAGTTTGTCTTTCATTGTGAGTGTCATGGATATTTGGCGGTGCTCTGGTGATGACTGAAGGTGATGACTGAGTAGATTGAACATCACATTTTTATGGAAATCACAAAGGCTCGTAAAAATCACAGCTATTTTATGCAGCCTGCGTGCTGTGGATTGACCTCCCTTATCATGAAAAAAGCCAGGAAATTTCAGTAAGCTTTTGCTAAGCAGCTGCTAAATAAAGGAACATGTTATGGCACTTCTTACAATAGGTCAAATAATTGTCAGGGGTCTCCAGAATGCATCTGTGAAGTTAATCTCAAAATATCCCACAGATCATTTATTATATAATTTTGAAAATGGCGATTTGTTTTTTTTTTATCGGAAGCATAAACAAGCTTTTTTCATGCATGTCTCTTTAAATGCAAATGAGCTGCTGCTCTCCACCCCCTTTTCCAAAATAGGGCTGTGCCTTTAAAGCTCTTATGTCTGATAAATTGCAAAAAAAAACATCTAAGTTTGCTGTTTTCCCGTGGAATTGGGGGAATTTAACACTGTTACTGGACTGGTGCTGTTTTTGATGTCTGCAGGTTGGAGCGGCCCTAATAATGTCATATTCAATCCCTGAAATGCCAATTTACCACGCAAACCCTGACAATGTGTCTGTGTTTTGTTAATGGAACGTTATTAAGCTAGTTTTGAGTAGCAGTTGATGAAATCCTGGCAACCCTGATCTTTTTGGTTTGATTTGATTACTATGTGCATTGCACTGAGACCACGCACTTTCCGCCACTGGAACCTCTGATATACGGTTTTCTGAGCGCACACACCCAAGGCTCACAAACAGAAATCAGCTGTCACACAACATGTGAGTACTAAACTAATGTCTTATCATGATTAAACTGTAAAATACACAAACATGTGCACAAGTTACAAAAATAGTCGGTTATGTCGGTGAAGGTAAAACAAATTGCATATTTATATTCTATCTGTGTGGCAGCAGCGTAATATACAATACATGAATCGATAAACCCACTGCTTTCTTGTCTCCTCTGAGGCTGGGACACTAAATAGTATTCTGTGCTCCTCAGTGCATACAAAGACAGAACAGTTAGCATGCTTTGCTCAAGCTTGCTCCATGACGTTAGAAATAGTTCATTAATGTTGCGTATGAAGCAACTTTTCTGGGTTGATAGATGTTGATAGGGCCCTATACTGTATGCACAAGCAGTGGCCATGGCCCCCAGTAAGCTCAAGGTTCACAACTACCTACGACACCATATAATAAATCAATCAACTGATGCATTAACCCTTAGCATTTACATTAGTTAACAACATTTATTGGGATATTAAAATCATGTTTAAGGGAAATAAAATGTCACTCCCCTGGATGCACAGGGGACCTGGTTATAACAATTAAACATGGAAAAAGTCAGATATTTATCATATGTCAACTTTAAGAGGATCAAATACTTTACACAGTAAAAGCTTCTATCTGAGTGTTTAGAAAAGACTCTAGGCTACAGTAAGAGTGCCCCGCTCTCACCAAGCACCAGACTGTCCCGTGGCATCTCCCAGGCCAGGTCATAGGGCAGGTGAATGGGGTCAACGTAGATGTACTCGTGCCCATCCAAACTGACCGATTCGATCACCTTCCATCTGATTTCATAGCGCGGCTTCTGCAGGGAAAACCACGCAGAGTTCCAGTCTGGTATTGTTATCTACATGCTAAGACGGACAGGATGTGAGGTCACTGACCTTCCTCCACACAGCGATTAGGATGATGATGGAGATGATGGCGATGACCACCAGCGCTAAAACAGCGGCCAGAACAGCCACCTGAGAAAACAACGCTGGACAGAAAACAGCTTTTATCAACTCAAAATCTTCATTAAATTCTCACAGCTGAAGTCTTATTTTTAACTTTTTTTCATCATCAAGTCAAATACTAACATTCATAAAGTACATTCATAGATAAAAATAATTAATAGAATTAATTATTTACATTTAAATTAATTAATTTTGGATGTGGATGTATTTTCAGTCATATAGAGGCAATAAATTAACCTGATTTTTATCAAGGTTTATTAAGACAGCTAGGCTCCATATCATATAAAGAGTTCCTGCTAACTGATGAAGAGACAGGAAATTACATCAGTCAATAATATTAATACAAACAAAACCTTAATGTGCTCTAAATATCAATCACTTTTATGCTATGAATAAAAAATAAAACTAAATATATAAATGCATAAATAAACAAATAAAAGTGTGTTCTTGACAAACAGAGAATGGATAGGTGTCAATATTTAATTAAATAATTACTATTTTCCTCATTGAATATCCATTTTTACATTAAACTATGTAAAGTTCTTAAAGTAAAACAGGACAGGACCGATGCTGACTGCACATTAACGTGACCCACTTCATAAATAAACCCGAGGCCTCATATACAGAATCAATAAGAAGCATTTCCCGTGGCTTTGGCAGGTGTTTGTGTTTCTGGTTTTCTCACGGCTGAGCCAGTATCAGGTTCTCAATGAGCTCAACGGGTTTCACGGTGCTAAAGAAAGCAGTTCTGGAGGATCACGGCATTACAGTCACAGTCCCTCTGTGTTTGATCTCCAGGGGTGCTGCTCCATTCAGAAGATCCTCATTTCACACATTCACAAAGAGGCTTTAGCTCCCTCCCCCCCCACACACACACACACCGTACTCACTGCTGTTGACCAGGCGGATGTCCCGGGCTCGAGCTCCTCTCTCGTTGCGGGCCTCGCAGCGGATGGTGAGCAGCTGTGGTCTCAGGAGAGTCAGCTGACTGTGCACATGGTGGATCTTGCGTGAGATGTTGTAGCTGATGTTAGTCTGGATGCTGAGCTTCTCAGGGTCCTCCACCAGAGAGCTCCATGCCACACTTTTGTTACTGCATCTGATGACAACATAAAGGAACGCTGGTGTACTGAGTACTGCATACTTGAGTTTATTTGCAAAAACATACAGCTCCATTTCCAGCTACAATTCTCAAAAATCATGTTTCTTTCATTGTGTATTCCAATTAATCTCAATCAAACTACAGTTAGGTTATCTTATATATATATATATATATATATATCTAAAGTATATGAATCATTAACACAAGGTACCAAATACATACTAATTTGTACGATTTGTCTAAAACCCCGTGACGGGTTGGTTTCGGGGCGGGGTTAGGTTTGGGTCATTCGTACAAATGCATACGAATTAGAAACTCCTAAAATGCGTCTGATTTAAAATAAATTGTATGAATTCCCACAAGTGAAAATTTTTAATCTTGTCATTATACATTACCATCACTCTGTTCTTCTGTTTGATAATGTTCAGTGCTTTGCTGCAATCTGTATTGTTAAAAGTGCTTTATAAATAAAAGTGATTGATTGATTGATCAATTTGCAGTGTTTTTCAAATTTTCTGTAAGAAAACATATATATTTATTATTTTTTATATTTTCTTATTAAATTAAGTATTAACATGTAGTAAATTTGATTTTTGAATGATTTGATGAAGTTTAATTACATATGTAATTTATTTAGGGGGTCCCCGATTATGGAAAATAAAACTAAATTTATATGTATACTTAAGGGGTTGTGGGATGGAATCACACAGATAAAATATTTATTTAAAGCTTCTTTTACAGCATTATTTTAATAGGCTGTATACAAACTTATTGAGAGAAAACTGGTAGTTCTACGTGGAATCAGACATTGAGCACCCCCATATAGTCAAATGGTATGATCATAACACCCTGTGAATATTCGACTGTGAGAGTGGGAGTCGAATCAGGCTCCTCGAATCGAATCGTTGACTATTCAAAGAAACCCCTAAATGTATTATTTAATTAGTTTACTTTTTTAATAAATAAATAAATAAATTAATTAATTAATTTAAATGATATTAAAGTTTTAATAGTAAGATTTATTACATTTTTTATTTTAGTATTTTAATTTATCACATGAAATATTCAATTAAAAATAAAGACATTTCATTATTAATTTATTAAAAAAGGTAAATAAATTATCCAAAATTAAACAGAAATGATTTATAAGTAAATTATTAAGTACACACACACATTTATAAATTATCCAAAGAAATAAATATATATTAAATATGAGCAAGCAAGTAAATAAACAAACAAATAAATAAAAAAATTAATTTGACCAGTCAAAAAACAACAACTGCAGTTTGATTGAGATAAACTAGAATGCAGAATGAAAAAAAAAACATTATTTTTGAGAATTATTAAAGACCAAGTTATCTGTTTTTACAAATTAACTCTTTATATATATATATATATATACACTGTGTACACACACACACACACACACACACACTATGCAAACATATTTGTACTTTGCCATGCCATTATGACTCTACTCAACACAACAACAACTGAAATATGAATATAGAAATTATACTTTCATAAAAAGCAAAAAGTCCACTTACAAGCCAGAACAAACACACCCAATAATATCCATGCATTATATATGTTAATTCTGCGCCCTCATAAGTGTGCTGCACCCGTGAAGGGAGAGGTGAGAGGTGTGCACTAATGGCTGTTTACAGTATGTGTGCTATACATTATTCATACAGAAGTATTTGCGTGCAGCTCTTCTCTGTTTTAATCAGCGTTCGGATGATGGACAGACGCAGCCTGATCGACTTCTTGCCTTCATTACGCTGATGTGAGTGTTTATGTAATGCTTTCGGAGTGCTGCGCAAACTCATCCACTTTATATTTACTCGTCTCACAAACAGCTTCTATTAAATATGAATGAGAGTCATTAAAGGGGAAATATTTTTAAAATGTTGGCTGATAATAGTATGGCATCTCATATGCTCAACACGGTGCGTGCTGCTCACCTTAGTGGGAGCCTAACAAATACACAGGCTCATATTAGATACATGTGTAATGATGATGAAAATGACGATGATGAAGGTGTGTCATTACTTGTGCATGCTGTCACAGCTGAACCACTGAATGCTGGGAGACGGTACTCCCTCCGCCACACAAGTGACTGCATGCTTCTTACCCGGCAGCTGATGGTCAGACAGTTCGGTGATCTGAGGAGGAACTACACAGACAGGAAGTGACATCAGTGACACTAACACAGACAGAGCCTCACAGAGAATAATTGATCCAGCGTGATCTGCTGTGTGAACAGCGATTTTTACACTCAAGTATTATTAGAGTTACACTGTATATGTGACCATGAACCACAAAACCAGTCATAAGGGGCAACTGAGAATTATACATCATCTGAAAGCTGAATGAATAAGCTTCCCTTTGATGCATGATTTGTTATGATATAACAATAGGACTATATTTGGCTGAGATTATATATTATATATTATACAATTTATCTGGAATCAGAGGGTGCAAAAATATCGAAATACTAAGAAAATCACCTTTAAAGTTGTCCAAATTACATTCTTAGTGATATATTACTAATTAAACATTTATTTTTAGTGTATTTACAATATGAAAGATCTTCAAGGAAAACAAATTTTTGGCATATATTAAAAGCTATAAATTAATTGATCCTTAGCTAAGCCCCGCCCTCCTTATTTTACTGTTGCTACGCCAGTCAAGCTTTCGCACCTGGCACGGCTATTACAGTATGTATGCACCAGTGTCAGACATTCCCAAGGAGATAATTAGTCATTTTTGAGATATCTGAGAGAGCAAGACAAAAGGGACTGCAGTATGCATTCTAGGGGTTTATCCACAACATAATATGCATGTTCCCTTTGCAGAACCGTTCCATTCCGTGTCGATCCGAGCCGGCTGGTACGGTTCTTGTTTCCTTTAACACTGATAACGGAATTCCAATACATCAGTACACAAATGTTTACATATAATATGAGGTGTAAATAACCATGATGGTCAGAAATTAATTTGTGTAGACACAAAAGACTGAACACTTTGCAATGACAACATTCTCCCGCTTGTATTTTTACTGTAGCACATCAGGCTAAAAAGTTGTGAATTTAAATATGAATGGAGGCCTCCCAAACAGTCATTCAGAAACACTGTTATTATGAAGCACACATTCTGGAGTGACATAAAACATTTCTTAAAAATCACTTTTTACCCACTGGAAAAAAAAGAGAGATAACTATTAAACATAAATATCAGGTTAACAAAGTTGAACTAATGACCAATTTTAAATTCAATTAAGTGAAAGGTTTCACAGAAATCCCAGCAGCTGCTGTTATTCTTAGTCCAGACCTAAACGGGTGTCTGTTTTCAGGAAATGGGGGTGGTGTGTAAATAGATGTCAAACTGTCTCACCTTTCACCTCCAGGTCAAAGGTGATCTCTTTAAAGGCATCTTGGTTTTGGACAGTGACGGTGTAGAGACCCATCTGCTCCAGCCGGATCCTGACCAGGGTCAGCGTGCTGATAAACCTGCAGCAGACCGCGAGCACACAGGGTATTTGAGATGCTGTGGAGAGCTGGAGTGATGTTTAACAGAGCGGTGCGATGAGAGAGAGCATCATTACCGTGTCTCGTGCTCCTGTCTGGTGCTGTGTCCTCTGATGGCGACGCCGTCTTTACTCCACTGGACGCTGGGTTTGGGATACGCCTCCATCTCCACCTTCAGCTCCACGTTCTCTCCGAGCTGCGCCGAGACGTTCCTGACCAGATGTGAAGAAAGAGCCACGAAGCCTTTCTCTACAGACACACAGATCAAAATGCTACTGAAACAAAGCATCAGGATGAGTTATACACAGTTTAATACTATGTCCAATAGTAGTAATAACTCTTGTCAATATGCATGGTGGGCCAAATTATTCAAAATTAAGTAACTAAAAACATTGTAAAATATAAATAAATTATTAAGTACATAATGAAATAATTAAATCTAGAAATGACATAAATAATATAAATGCAAAAATAAACATATAAATATTTATTTATTTATTAAATTATATATTTATTTATTTATTTTACTATTTATATATTTATAATAAATAAATGAATAATATAACATTTATATTAATATAATTCAAAATTAAATAAGTAAAAACATTGTAAAATATAAATAAATTATTAAGTACATAATGAAATAATTAAATCTAGAAATGGCATAAATAATATAAATGCAAAAATAAATATATAAATATTTATTTATTTATTAAATTATGTATTTATTTATTTATTTGACTATTTATACATTCATAATAAATCAATAAAAAATATATAATTTATATTAATATAATTCAAAATTAAATAACTAAAAACATTGTAAAAATTTAAATAAATTATTAAGTACATAATGAAATAATTAAATCTAGAAATGACATAAATAATATAAATGCAAAAATAAATATATAAATATTTATTTATTCATTAAAGTATGTATTTATTTATTTATTTGACTATTTATATATTTATAATAAATAAAAAAATTATATAATTTATATTAATATAACTATATACAAGTAAATACATGTAAATATATTAAAAAAGCTGTATTTATGTGTGCTTTTATATATAAAATTAGTACATAATAAATATGCACAGTAGACATCCAAAAATTATTTTGAATGAGATTAATTGTTTGACAGTACTAATAAATATATTTAATATATAAACATAACATATTTTTCTCAAATATATACATGCATGTGTTTGTATTTATATACAGTAGTCAACATTCAAAGTTGTCTCAAAAGCAAAAACAATACCCATTCATGTCTTAGGACAATTTCAATTACATTTTATGATCAACTTCAAATGTTGACTACTGTATACATAATAAATACACAAACATACATATAAAATGTAAACAAAAACACTGATTTTGGATGCAATTAATCTCGATTAATTGTTAAAGAGCACTATGATATAAACAATGAATGGGTGTTTTAAGAAATTAATATTTTATTTAGCAAGGATGAATTACATTTTTTATATTGATTGTTGACTTTTTTTTTTAAACTTAGGTTTCAAATAAAAGTTTTTTTACTTGAAATTCATCAAATAATCCCGAAAAATCAAATGTTTCTCGGTTTCTACGAAAACATGAAGCAGCACAACATTTTTCGCCATCGATAATAACTCTAAAATGTTTCTTTTGCTGCAATTATTACAACATTACAATGATTTCTGAAGGATCGTGTGACTCTAAAGACTACATTTAACAAAATATTAAAATATAAAACAGCTACTTCAAATAACATGTTTATTACTTTTACTGTATTGTTTAATCAAATAATAGCAGTGTCTATGAGCATAAAACACTTCAAAAGCATTAAAAATCTCACCGACCCTAAACTTTTGAAAGCTAGTGTATCAGATTATGAAGCAGGACAGAGCGGGATTTGCTTGCTCATCTTTCTATATAATCTATTTAATATTCCATAAGTGAGCTCTCGCTGGCGGCTGATAGATCATAAACCAAAGGTTCAGGTGCTAAAAGCACTTTCTTCATGAAGGCCTGCTTGCATCCTGTGTGAGTGTGTGTAAGTGTGTGAGTGCTGTGGATGCTTGAATAAAGCTGCACATTGATCTACAGTCAGTTCCTGTGACTCTGGTCTGACTCCACCAGGGTTTCTGTGTGCGGCTGTGGCTTCATCATGACAAACACAAACATTCCTCCTCGCTTCAGCAGAAGGTCACGTTCAAACGCAGCGACGAGAGCAAACACCATCACAGGAGACGGTGAGAGACTGACTGCTTGTTTTAAAGGGAAGGTTGTTGATTTAATTAAGGTTTGCATCAAAGCATCATTGAAAACACACCACCCAGATTTTACAGCTCGGAGGATGAAGGCCGCTCTTCATACAGCTCTGCTTTTACCAGACTTTTATAAAAATTTTATATCCTTTTTTATTTACATTTTAGTTAAAAGTTTTGTGATTTTTATTATTTTAGTTTTTACATGAATTTTTATGTGCTGTCAAATTATTAATCGGGATTAATTGCATCCAAAATAAAATTGTTTGTTTGTGTGTATACTGTGTATATTTATTATGTGTATATAAACACAGTATATATTTAAAAAAATATTTACATGTACATTTATATTTTTACATTCTTATTTTTTATATATATAAATATATTTAATATATAAACATAACAAATTTTTCTTAAAAATATACATGTATGTGTTGGTATTTATATATAAATAATAAATATACACAGTGCACACATATCGTGTAAACCAAAACTTTTATTTGGGATTTTAATTTATTATATTTTTATTTTATAATATATTTATTAAATATAAATAAACTCAAATCAAATAACTGCAGTTTTTTCATTTATTACATTTTTTTCAAGGTTTCAATTTGAGTTAACTACAATTTTATTTTTGCTAACTTTTTATTAATTTTTTATTTCAGTTTTATTTTTAGCCATTTTAATACATCAAGTTAAGCTAAATGAAAATAAAAATGTTGCTGAAATAAAATAACTGATTTAAAACTAATTCAAATGTAAAATATTGAAAATATATTTAACTTTTTTTTCATGTAGTGAAAGATCTTCATGGTTTTAGTTTTAATGGGCTATAATAACCCTGTTGTTGACCTTCACTGATTTGAGTTTTGAGCACTTTATTCTGTACTTCATGTAAAGGTGATGTATCTGCAGCTCTTACCCAGTACAGTGATGTTAACACTGGTTGAAGCTCTCTGGTTCTCAATACCGTCTTGGACGTGACAAACATACTGTCCTGATCTGGCCAAAGTCACGTTTGTGATGTTGAGACAGGACCGCATGCTCATGGGCGACAGGACATCGGTCAAGGGCTCAACGCCCCCTATCTGAGGGGCAAAACATTCAGGGTTTCAGTGTCAGAAACCAACTTTACCATTACCGTACAATATTTGTTTCGGAAACATTTCTTTTCTTTTAACAGACTTTTAAAAATATATATGTAAAATGTTCTGTTTTTAAACATTAATTTGTTAAAAATAAATTATTATTTTTTATTATAATTATATAATATTAATATATAAACATATAAATATAAACACATTTTACATAATATATATTCTGAATAATTAGAATTTTACAAAATTATCTAAAAAACATATAATATAAAAAACAGGCTCATTTGTTCAAGCATAATTAACTATTTACTTTTTTCCCAAAATTAAGTAAGTTTGCACTTAAAACAAGACATCAGAGAAATAAAAGACTATTTTTTTAACTTATTTTATTAATTTTTATTATAGATTTACTTTTGTTTTAAGCATAATTAAAAAAAAACAAAAAAAACAAGACCATGTCATTTTTTCTGAAAAACGTAACAGAAATACTGAGGAAGAAATCAAACCCATTATTTAGTTACCAAGTTAACTGACCCCTCTAAAACCGCAGACCAGTTTTCATCTGTTTTTCAGAAAATTACAACAAAATTGAGGTGATATTCACTCTGCTATTGTGCATAAACAATCTCTGCTCGGCTGTCTTCATTAAATCTTTCCCCATAGTTTTTGATTAATCTCTTAATAAAAACATGTGTTTTTCATGAGGGTGTGGCCCGAACATCTTGAGCTCATTTCAACGAGTGGAGTTTCTCACGGGAGAGCTAAGTGCTGTAAAATCATGTTGAGCCCACTCACGTGTTTGTGTGGGAAGTCCCAGGAGAAGTAGATGAGCTCGGCGCCGTGAACGGTGCAGTTGACGTTCAGCGTCTCGCCCTGCTTCAGGACCGTTTTGGAGGCGTTGATGTAGGGATACAGAGCCTCGGGAGCTGAAGCCATGTGTGTGGAGGAAAGAACAAAAACGGCTATTGTTTGATAGAAAACAAATCATCTGAAGTGTTTATGAGAGACTCTGTCCAGTTAATGATGGCACAGATGTGCAACACATGGACTCTCTCCAGGATTTAACCCTCTTACAAATACAAATGGAAAGTTTTGACCCAAAACAGCCCCGACCGTAATGTTGATACATGGATGTAATATTAAAGCATTAACAGACCATATGTATAGGACAAATATGAAAATGCCTTCTCCTACATTGAAAAGAATTATGTTATGAATGCTTAAAAAACAAGAACAAATATCTGCCAATAGGGTCAAAAATAAACCTGATTCAAACAAACTAACAAATAAATAAAGAAATACTTTTTTTTGCCCTCTTGGCGAGATTTTTTTATTGCATTTGGCAAAAAAAATATATATAAAAAGTAATAAAATATATATATAGTACTGTGCAAAAGTCTTAGGCCACTAGTATTTTCAGCAACAGAAAATGATTTTAAGTGGGTTATTTCTATCTTTTGCAGTAGCGTGTAAGTTGGAAATATCAGTTTACATTTACAAACATTATTTTTGTAATTCATTGTAATAATGTAATAGTAATAAAAACCTTTGCACAGTACTATATATATATATATATATATATATATGTATTACAAGTCTAGTGAGCAGGATCAAGTGGATCAAGATGCACAAGTACCAAATATACTGAAGACGTAGAATCCGACGGACTCTTTCTCCTCTCCGTTCAGCTCTCCTTTACATTTGTAGGTTCTGTCCTCCAGAGCGGCGGTGAAGCCCACGCTGGGGTTATACGAGCCCTCCACCATTATCTCTGAGTCTCTCTCGTACAGCGTGACGTTTATCAATGGATTTGTCACCAGACATGGGATCGTTCCTTCCTCTCTTGTTTTAGTCACCATTAAATGATCGTTCTCAAGGAACCAGACTTCAGGATCTGAGAGGAGAGAGTCAGTCAATCAGTTTGTGTGTGTGTGTGTGTGTGTGTGTGTGTGAATAAATGAACGGAGAAGTAAACAAATTCATGAGTAATTTAACAAATGAATCAATGTAAGCCTCAAATGGATGGAGGCATGAGTAAATGAACAAACAAATCAATATGGGAATTTATAAATAAATGAATGTAATATGTGAATGAATGAATGAATGAATGAATGAATAAATTGCATGTGTAAGAATAAAAGAATAAATGCATGAGAGAATGAAGAAATTAATGTGAGAATTAATGAATTAATGTGTAAGTGAAATAATGAATCAATGTAAGAATCAATGTGTGAGTGAATGACGAAATGAATCATTTTGACTGTCGATACATGAGTGAGTGAATCAAAGTAAATAAAACTGAGAATTAGTAAATTAATAATTGTGTTTATACAAGAATAAATGCATGAATAAATGAATTAACGTGAGTACGTATGCACAATATTGATTATTTTGGACAATACCAATGCTAATACCGATATATTTCCTTTTATTTCCTGTTGTTTTTACATTTGCACTTTTTTCAACTAGTTAAGCCATTTACAAATGGGTTTTTACCAGGCACAAAGATGGCCACCTCTCTGGTCTCATCTGTTCCGTTCTCCGAGCACACATAAACGCCCGTGTGCCTCCAGGTCACCCGCTCCAGACTCAGAACACTGGAGGAGGAGCTTCGCTTCTCGACCAGGAACTCCGGAACCTTCTCCTCCCGTCTGAAGCGCCAGGTGACCTCACTCCAGCCGGAGCAGGTGATGCTGAAGGAAGAGTTGATGGAGAGGGTGACCTGAGAGACGCTGGGACTGAGCTCCAGACCTGAGCTACCCATACAGAGCAGGAACAGACCTGCACACAAACCAGCAGTCAGGATAACACAACAACTCAAGATGTGCATACATTATTTAAGAAAAACAAATGTCAGGTTTTCTCCGTAAGAATTTTGAAGTCAATATTTTACAGGCATTTTTAAAGCTTTTATTGTTAATTACAACCATATTCTCATGTTTTTTAAAGTTCTTTTTAGTGCTGTCATACAAATCAATCATGATTAATCATATTCAAAATAAAACATTTGTTTACATAATATACAGTATGTACTGAGTATATTAATTATGTACACATAAACACACATGCATGTATATACTTAAGAAAATATGCTACATTTATCTATTATATATTTTATATATAAAAAAACTTTTATTTTGGATGCAATTGATCATTTGACAGTACTTAGGAAGACACATACAGCATATATTTTGGAAAAATGTACATGTTAATTGTAAAAAAAGTTGCTGTTAAATACTATATATGCATGCATGCATTTGTATTTATATACATTTATCTATCTATATCTTTATATATACACACACACACACACACCTACGTATATATATATATATATATATATATACACATACATAATACATATAGAAAAGTTATTTTGCTTTTGCTTTTCTTTGCTAAAAATAGCACAAAGAGACTTTTATATTAACCGTGTATATTTTATTACATTTTATCTACTTGCATCTGTATTACAATAACCTAATTTCTACTAATTTTAAGGTAAGTTATAAGGCAAAACTCTGCAAGCAACACACTTTTAAGATTTGAAACTATTTTGCTTCTATAACACATCTTCCTGTAAAAAAAAAACGAACCATCCAAGACACACATCTAAGTGTTTATTTTATTACTACACTGTCTGTTTAAATTTGGCTCAGTTTGTTTTTAATAACCAAAAGTGTGAAACAAGCAGTAAAAGAAAGCCTTCTGAGTTCTATACATTAAATGAGTCATGTGCAGAATATAGTGAGCTTTAGGTTTGAGTTTATTTGGCTAAGTCTTGAGAGTAACGTTATTTTGGGGGTTTGTTTAGTCTGTTACCTGTTGTCATGGCAGTCAGATGGGATCGGCTAAAACTCTTCATGCTGTCTTCCAGAGCAGGACACATTCAGACTCTGCAAATGGAAGGAAAACAACTCAGGATTGATTCATCTCAAAGCTAAAGGAAACAGCAAGTTTACCAAACTCACCTCAATGTTTATTTTTACAAAATAGAAAAAACACTAAAGTTTGACAAATTCTTCTAGTGAAGTCCTTTTAAAAACTTCTGCAGTCATGAGTTTATGATGGGATCTTAAACTTTGTCTAGATCTGCCTCCCGTGTGTCCAGCGCAGTGGAATAACACACGGGTCGCTTCTCACACAGGCTTCAGAGAGGGACACACATGCCTGACCGCACACAAACAGTAGCATGTTTCACAAACGCTGTTATTGTTGCATTTTTCACTGCGGCACATTCACTGGCATCTACTGTGTTCACGGTGAGCATCCCAACCAAACAACAGCATAATAAAAGGATAAATAAACTATTTTAGTGTTAATAGAGGAACTAAACTAAACAACAACAACAAAAATGCTACTTAAAATAGACATTAAATTGAATAAAAAAACAATAAAAATTTGTAGTAAAATAAAGTCTCAGTTACGTATGTAACCCTCGTTTCTTGAAGAAGGGAATGGAGATGTCACGTCGGATATGATCGACTAATTGGGATCTCGCTTCGAGAGACCAATCCACTTCGAGTGTATTTAAACAATCCAATGAACATTAGCATATGGTGCTTGCATCCAGCTGAAGCTGATCATAGCATGATCGCAGCTGGTGCAGCGCATATTCAGGTTTTCGCTGAGGAGTCGAGCCGGTGACCTGGCCCCTCAGTGGTGGTACAGCACCATTGGTGACGGGATGTGACGTCTCCGTTCCCTTCTTCAGGGAACAAGGGTTACATAAGTAACTGACACGTTCCCTATCTGTGAGTCACTCCGAGTCATGTCGGATATGCCTGATGAATTGGGATCCCTACCAAAACGGCATGGACACCATTCCGGTGTCCTGCAGAAGTCTCCCAAGCCACCCTGTCTGGCGTAAAAGAATCGAGACAAGTACGAAAGTACGCGTCCTTCAGGACGATCGCTGCAAACCAATCCTGGAGAAGGATGCACTTGAAGATGCGTTTCTGCGTCAACATCTTGAACGGGAGCCTGTGAAGTGCTTATTTCAAAAACTCGCAGATCCAGGGTTGGCCGTAACCCAACGCCTTTCTTGGGCACTATGAAGTAAGGGCTGGAAAATCCTGTCATCATATCTGGACTGGCTCTATCTAATCTTTTGTTAGAAGGACCGCAATCTCCGCACACAAGATCTGCAACGCTCACTAACATGAAGTGGATGCCGCTGAACTTGGGGGGACGTGGGGCAAACTGAATCGCATAGCCGAGCCGAATGGTCCAGAGAAGCCAACGAGATGGACTGGGAAGCTTCATCCAAGCTTCCCAAGACCGGACTAGCAGCAACAACCACCGACATGCCTGCGGGGGGAGGAGAATGCAGCGACTCGGCTCGGGCATTTCATAGCGGTCTGAAGCGGGGTCTGAGGGATAGGTGTGATCATCATGTCCTGAAGAGCAGTTCCCTTTACCCCTGGGTTGCCGTCTCCGGGCCGCATGCTACTCTGCTTGCCACCAGGTTTGGTGGGGGCCTGGATGGGTGGGGTGGCTGCATGGGAGCGGGGGCGGCGGCAGGGGGGCGCCCTCAGCGACGAGCTGACTGAGGCACTGCGGTCGGTGGCCGGGATGTAGGCAGCAGCTACACACAGAAGCAGAATGCTTTTTAATTGCCTCAGTCTGCTTCTGAGCAGCAGAGAACTCCTGGGCGAAGTTCTCCACTATGTCGCTGAAGAGGCCAGTCTGGGAAAAGGGAGCATTCAAGAAGTGTGTCTTGACTGTCTCACTTATGTCAGCCAGACACAGCCACAGTTGGCGCTCCTGGACCACCACGGTGGACATCACATGACCCACATATCGTGACACCCCTACGTACCACTCATCCAGCCTCGAGGGCTCAGGATGCGGTGGAGCTTTCCCGACCCCCTCGGCGGCCCGGGCAAGCATAACCACCAGTTCTGGATCTGTATGCGGCACAGTGGAACCTCCAGTAGAAGCCAGAACTTCACTTCCAGAACCTTCTGCCTAACTTCTGATCGATGTCCGATTGTCGGAGGGAGCGCCAAAGGAAACATAAAGTCTGGGTTACATTATATTTTGTGTCCTTGTTACAGTGTTATACGATAAGTACTGAGTAATATTAATTAACTGTACTTACTAAGTAACTATATGGTTAGGTTTAGTATTTGGACTTGGTTTAGATTACTTGCATGCAATTAAGCATCAATTTTTGTTATTATCAGTATATGCAATGTGTAACAAGGACAACCTTAAATAAAGTGCTACCAAATTCTGTAATATTTAAGACTATTTAGCTCTATTTATTTCCAAAAAGCCTTTGGTATATTAAGTGCGTCTAAACTGCATACACATAAAAATTAAAGTTTACAGGATCTGTCTAATTATGAGACAATTGATCCCTTTCAAGGCGTTCTATAGATCATTCACAGAGGTCAGAGGTCACAAAAGACCCAATTGCTCTAGGATGTGTGTGTGTGTGTGTAAGTAAACAATAGGGTTAATCGTATGGGGTTGTTGTGGGTGGAAATGGACAGACGGATGGATGTAGTGGGGGTAGGTGTTTTAGAGGTCTGGAAACAGTTAAAGCTGGATCACTGGGTGAAAAATCAGGGTGGGAAAATTGCATTTCGCAGAGAAGAGGTAGAGAGCAGAAAAACGGAGGAGGAAGCTTTTGAGGGAGTCACTGGAAAAAGAATAAAATGCGTAACTCTGGAAAAAAGTTCTTAACTCATAAAAGATGTTTGGCAGGGTGATCTAATCATGACTATTTTTAGCCACACAAGTTCAAACTCAAAAGTTGCTTCATAAAATAAAGCGGATAACTTTCAATAAGAAATTCTCCTCCTGCTCTAATAAACTTGACCTTAAGGCAAGACACAACTCTAGAGTTTTGAAATATTGGTCTATTTTTATTCCATAGCCAGTCTTCTTTAAAATGTTTGAAAGCAATCATCTAAAATGCACTTACAAGTGTTACGTTTGCACTTTATCTATTTGCACCTGTAGCTTTTAATGACAATATGTATCTTCTTTGAGATTTTTCTACACTTCAGCAGCACTTACACACACCAAACTTTACAGTTTTATATCTATATATATTTAGAATTTTTTTATAGAACGGTTTGTTCATATATCATTCACTTGAATTTTTTATTGCACTATTGTATTTGCACCTAGTCATTTTAATTACAATACATATTGTAAAGAGTTTTTTGTCCACTTCAGTATCAATTAAATACACCAAACTTTACAGTTTTATTTCTATATATATTTTGAAAATTTTTACAGAACGGTTTCTTGATATATCGTTTGCTTAGATTTATTATTGCACTATTGTATTTGCATCTGTATATTTCAATTGAAAGAATTATTTTAAATTATTTAATTTATTTATTATTAAAGTTTTTCTTTTTCACTTCAGCAGCACTTAAATACACCAAAACTAAGCAGTTTTGCTCTTATCTATATTCTGGACATTTTTACTGAGAGATTTGTTTATATATCATTCACAATTATTTATATAACATCTTATCTGATTTTGTTTTCTGTCTGTGAACAATGTTTTCTGTTTTATGTAGTGATGAAAGAAGAGATACATAAATCTTTAATTGTTATAAATCTCAAACAAGAATTTTGAACCTGGCTTTATCCAATGTTCAGATTTATTTTCTAAAAATGTATACAACTGAGTGTATACTATAATTAGATATTGCCTCGTTTTCATATTTAAACATAACATTTGAGAAAACTAACGTAGTCTGTTTACCTGGGGTGTTTTAGCTTAACGACCTGAATATTTACCATGTTACGTTTTTGGTTGTAGTATTTAGTCCACTGGTAAACTGTGAGATCTGATGCTGTTTAATGCATACTGAAAACATTTTCCGACGAGGCAATAAAAAGGAAGCAATAACGTGCTATTGCATGTTTTAAAACTCTCAGCACTATCTCACCCAAGCAATCAAAATCAAGCATCCCACACAAATCCTGCATCTCTCTCGCGCCTAATATACTGCCAGAGGAAAAGTGTACTTCATAAAGTGCTGGCAGTCCCTCAGGAGCCACGCATAAGAGAACTAGGAGCCTCAAGTTCCGATATAGTTGCTTTAGGAGGAGTCTGTCCAGAGTGTATTCCCAGAAAAGACTTGGAAACTTTCTCATGATCTCCAATACACAGGGGACGTACTCAGAGACCCCAGGAGTCATGTTTACATGTACAAGAAAAAACTGTAAAAATAGGGCACAATGTACAGTGTTAATATGATCATTTCCTGTACAGATTTTTTTTTCACAGGTGTTGTATCTGTTTCTAAGTTACGTGTTGCATTTTGTTGAGTTTTAGAGCTAAAGGAAATGTTCTTGCTGAATATAACTAGAATCTTTTCTGTTTTTACAACATGTTTTCTTCCAGTGCAAGGCTGCACTGCAAGACACTCATTCCAACCTTTACTGTTTTTGTACTCATTCAAATACTCAGCCCTAAAATCATGCCAAACAATGCAACATTAAGTCTTCCATGAAACACTAAACTAGACATTAGGAACAAGGTTTGGAACTACATGATTCTAAACGAATCTATTAAATATAAAGTAAATCTACGAAATGCATATTTAATGCAAAAATACATAAAAATAATTTAAAGAAAAAAGTCTTTAAATAAAACAAAAACATTAATTTAATTCAATATATAAATTGTAAAATATACTTTAAATATAAATAAAATAACCAACTTGTGAAGCCTGAATAAAAAAACAACAACAACTTTTTAATTAAAAAATATACAAATTCCAATTAATAATAATATAAAATACATGATTTGAGGAGACCTTCTTGTCTGGAGCACAAATGCTGCAGAACGTCCACTTTGTAAATAAATGAACGAACCATTAACATCATCTGTAGATGCATAAAAGCACTAAAAGAATCACACAGTTAATGGAAATAACAAGCAATTTTGAAACGAGAAGCAAGAGGTTTGTAAGCTTCAACTGGTTTCCTACTTCTATAATGTGCTGAATCCTCTGAAAGCTGCTGTGAAACCATGAGCACCAGGAAAAAAAAAACCATAACGTCTGAAAAAAGGCGAGATGAATACGGTGGAATATTTCGCTGCCAAGCAGCCCAGCAATGAAAAGAGCTCTGAATCAAACCCTTTCAGAAGAAGAGAAAGAAAGACTGGCGAAAAAACACAGAAAAAGAAGAATATGAAAGACTAAAGAACGGTAACTCTGAAGGAAAGAGAGAGGCCAGAATGAGGCTGCCGTCCATGTCAAAACAGCCTCTTTTATCATGCTAACACCTTTCTAGGCTCTAGAAAAGCTTGACCGCGGCCAACCTGCGTCAGAGAGTGCAGACTCATGCAGGAGCCGTCAGATCGCTCAAAAAGAGCCAACGCAAAACAATTATGCTGCAGAGTGCAAGTTCAATAATGCTACCATTGTCAGCAACCCGTGAGGGTGTTGCTATGCAGTTGTTAAGGAGTTTTAAACATTTAAGAGTGTTGTTAAGCACTTTAAAGGGATTCTTGGTGATTGCCAGGGTGTGGCTGAACAGTTGCGAAGATTTTATAAGCATTTTATATTGCTATGTGTTTTCAAGGTGTCCCGGGTGTTTGCCAGGGCATTGATATCTAAACGGTTTAAGCATACTAGAGTGTTGCTGTGTGGTTTTTAAGGGATTTTTTAAAGATGGTTGCCAGAGTGTTGCCATAACGTTGTTAAAATGTTTAAAGTGTTTTGGGTGACTTTTTTCATAGATTTTATACACAATAGTTACTTTCCCTGGGAATTAGTTACTGTACATCTATAATGTTGTAACTCAGTTACTATTTGTTAGAAGTAACTAACTATAACTACTTTTTTAAAGTGATGTGCCCAACACTGTCTTGGAGGGCCAACCCTAATCAAACACACCTGAAGAAGATAATCAAATTCTTACTAGGCATACTAGAAGCTTCCTTGCAGGTGTGTTGAGGCAAGTTAGAGCTAAACTCTGCAGGACACTGGCTCTCCAGGACAGAGTTTGGACAGTCCTGGTTTAGAGTGTTGCCATGTGCTTTTTAAAATGTTCTAGATGGTTGTCAGAGTGTTGCTATGCCAATGCTAGGGAGTTGTGGGAGCTCAATAGTGCTGTTGGGCAGATTCAAGATGTTTTGGATGGATCATAGAGCAGTGCTGTTTTGATTGGCTGCTTCAAGTACTGTGACATGCTGGTTTTCTTCATGTAAACAGATGTGGCGTCTACTGAGTGTCTTTAGAGTGTGTGTGTGTATGGATGTTGGGATGGGAACGGCGTGCTCGTATGACCCTTCCCAGCATCCCGGACTCCTGCTAACACTCTGAAATGTGTCGTTCCGTGACACGCTAAATCCCAGAATTCCCACCAGACGTCACACAGCTTCCGCAAGGACCGCTGCTTTTGCACCCATTAAACTACCCTGAGCTGCTCGTCTCCGCTGGGATTATCTTTATACGGAGATTGTTTTCCTCAAACATCTGCCAGCGCCACACTGATGAAGCGGGAGTCAGTTTGAGGGGGGAAAAGTCACTTTAGTACCAAAACTGCTGTCTGTTCTTCTCTAAGGGCTCCTGGGAAACACACATAGCCTTGAAAGAAAAGGGGAAAAAGAAAAACAAAGGCGCTGAGAGAAGAAACAATTTTTGATGTTGTTCTTCGCATTCAGCTGCAGGGCCTCCTGCTTCCTGTGTGTGTCCAGGAACATGTGTAGAGAATCAGCGTGGGTGTGTGAGAGACATGCAGACCGACAGAATAATACACATTCATGAATAAAACGGTCCCAAATTCCCCCTCAAATCAAACAGCCGGATCTTTTTAAATGTTGAAAAAAAACCGGTGTGTTCACTGCTGTCTAATCCGTGTGGCAGGTGAGACATTACTGTTGACATTTACTGCTAGGTGGTTGCTAGATGCTGAGCAGTTTCTAGGGTGTTATAACTGTTTGTTTGATGTTGCTAAGGCACTAGGGTGTTGCTATGAAGTGGTTGTTTGTTGCAGAGTGTTACTATGATGTCCCAGGTTGTTAATAGGGTGTTTTAAGTGTTTTTTTTACATTGCTAGGTAGTTGCTAGCGCATTTCTCTGCTATTCCTAGGATATTTTGAGTTGCTAACATGATGAACTGTTGCTAAAGTGTTGCTATGATGCCCCAGGTTGTTGACAAGGTATTTTTAAGTATTTGTGTGACATTTCTAGGTAGTCGCTAGTTTTTGCATTTTCATTTGATCACATACTGTTGAAAGGGTTAGTTCACCCAAAAATAAAAATTCTATCATTAATTACTCACCCTCATGACGTTCCAAACCCATAAGACCTTTGTTCATCTTCGGAACACAAATTAAAATATTTTTGATGATACTGTGTGAGAGCCATCTGACCCTCCATAAACAGCAACACAACTGCCAATGATCCAGATTTAGAAACGTAGTAAAAACGTGTAAAACAGTCCATGTGACATCAGTGGATCAACTTCAGTTTTGCTGCTGACCTTTAATGATCCAGTTCAACCATACTCATAAGCAAAAATTGACTTTTAAAAACGAAGTTTTTTATTGCTGAAGAGAATTGAACCTTCTTCTGTATTCTACTTTACAGATGTGAATTTACTTTTTCTTCAGCCTGAGGTTTATTCGTGTTATTTTTGGGTGTGTTTTTACATTTGCTATAAATAGAACTTCTTATATTAAAAACAAACACTCAAGCTTGGCCGATATTTAAAAAGTAATGTAAAAGTAACTAATTACGTTACTTAGTTACTTTTTATGGAAAGTATTGTAATGCATTACTTTCCAAGTTACTAAGTAACGTAATAAGTTACTTTTTTAGGAAATAACGCAATATTGTAATGCATTACTTTCCAAGTAACTTTCCTCAACACTGATGACAATTATTATTATTATTTTCTCATGCCACTTGTGTCCCGTATGTTCTCGTAGTATCACAAAACTGAAGTTTATCCACTGATTTCACATGGACTGTTTTACCTGTGTTTTTACTACGTTTCTGCATGTGGGATCATTTCGGTTGTGTTTCTGTCTATAGCTCTCTGATATCATCAAAAACATATTAATGTGTGTTCAGAAGATGAACAAAGGTCTTACGGTTTTAGAACGACATGAGGGTGAGTAATTAATCACAGAATTTTTATTTTTGGGTGAACTAAGCCTTGAACAGTTGCTAGTGTTTAAGTTTGTTGCTAAGGTGGTCTAAGTGTTTTTTGATGATGCTAGGGGGTTGCTAAAAACATACGTAGGAGTTTCTATGATTTACCTGGTTGTTGCTAGAGTGTTTTAAGTAGTCGTTGATTTTGCAAGGTGGTTACTAGAACATAACTGGCAGTTTCTACAGTATTTTTGGTTGATAGGTCTTAGTGTTCTTAAATGTTTTAAATGGTTGTCTGACATTGCCAGGTGGTTTCTATGGTGTCCCAGGTTGTTTCTAAAGTGCTCTAAGTGGTTGATTGTTAATGCTTCATTAGATGGTTGCTAAAGCATAGTTTGGCCATTCCAACACTCTCAGGAATAAAGGGACAAAAGCTATCCCTGGGGCGCTGGTACCTTTTTAAAAGATACATGTTTGTTCCTAAAGGATTCATTTTGGGACCTAAAGGTACATATTAGTACTTCAAGTGTACATATTTGAACCTAATAGGTACAAAAGTGTACCTTTTGAAAAGGTATCATCCCAGTGACAGCTTTTGTACCTTTATTTCTGAGAGTGTATGATATATTTCACCTAGATTTTAAAGACAGTTACAGTAGGATAACATTGGACCCCTTTGAACCCCACTAAAAGTAGTTTTTCCACAAAGGAAGTAAGTCATACAATATTGGAGTAAATGACAGCAGAATAAGAATTTTGGGGAGAAAGATCCCTTGAGGGCTTCAGAGCAACAACATTTTCCCTTTAAACACCTTTCAGACGAAGTCAGCAGCTTCGGTGAGCATATGTAGCTCTAATGGTCTTCAAGAGCACTTCCTGCTCTGGGACAATCATAAATCCCGCTGCGAGAGGACCGACCCCAAACCATTCATCACAGCTAATCTCACAGTACAAAAGGTTCACAGGCTCTTATCGCTAGTTATGAAAAAGCAGCATGGTCAGGGGCCAAACACGGAGATGGGTATCGGTCTGGAGGACGTCCAGCTCCTACACGTGCACACACTCATAACTCTCATCCTGTCTTCCTGTTCTCGATTAGCGTTTATTAAAGGTGGGCGCTGCTTTAGGATCTGCCGTCCCAGAGCTCAACTTCCGGCACAGACTGTGGGAAAACCGATCCAGTGTGTCACTGTTAAAATAAACGTGTCTCTTTTTCTATCCCAGTTTTCCCCCGGGATGATGAGACAGTCGATCCCCCAAACCCCCATCAACTCCCTCAAGGAGCAACTACACACTTTTTGCCGTTTGCAGACCTAATATAACTCAACAATGGAAAGAGAGGCTAAAAACACCCATTTGCAATCTTATGAGTGCTGTTAAGATCTATTATATATTCAAAAAATAAATACATAAAGATAATCGAAAAATAGGCAAATCTGGCTAAAAGAAATAACTCACTTTTTGCTAAATATACACACTATATTGACTATAGTTTATTCACACATAGATAGATAGATAGACAGATAGATAGATAGATAGATAGATAGATAGATAGATAGATAGATAGATAGATAGATAGA
>JAUMHQ010000071.1:4592486-4610531 GCA_032361165.1 Enteromius paludinosus
TCGAGGCTTAAGACAAATGAAGGACGACAGTACAAAGTGCAAGTGTGAACAGTGAACCGCAAAATGATGCTCCTCAGCTTTTAATATAGTTAGCGTAAAAGACTTCAGTACCCACGTGTCACTGATGCAACGTGCAGTTACTCCAAATAATTTGTCACACTGCGCATGCGTGAAATGCGTAAAAACAGTTAACGTAATTAACCACAAAAAATAATTAACGTCGTAACCGCGTTATTTTTGACAGCCCTAATAAAAACATGACATTAATTTACATCAATCCAGGCCATCAGTTTATATCTTGTGGAGTCAAAAGCTCCATGTTTGTAAGAAACAACTCCATCATTAAGATGTTTTAACTGCATCTGGCTAAAATATGAGTACATAATCCATAATATTGCTTTATCCAGTATACATAGGTGAGCCCTTTGTTTGTCAACAAACAAAAATTAATCATGATTAATTTCAGAAAAAAGGTGTGATTAATTTGTTGCTTTTTTAATCGACGATGTGTATACACACTCACTCACTCACACACACACACACACACACACACACACACACACACATATATATATATATATATTAAATTATTGTAATCATTTAAGAATAACATTCTGTCTAAATTTAATAGTGATGTATGTAAAAAAAAAATGATTTTTTAAAAGGACAAATATTTAATGTTTTCTAATTATATAGCCAATGCAATATTCTAAGTATTGTTTGTTCACGTCAGTGTAAAGGTATTTTATGTATCATTAATGAAACGTCACAAAAGCTTTTTAAACACATTTTTGATATTTTTGGATCTTTGGTGTTGCCGGCTTTTGTATTTAAAAGATGTTTCTCATTGATTAATGTCACAATTCGCATTTGCTTATTCATGGCATATTATATAACAATACATAATAATTTAATTAAACTGGGAAAAGTTCCTGCTCATCATCAGGTTCTTGATCAGTCATATTTTAATGTCATCACATGATAGCAATTCTGTCCTGGAACAACTGAGAAGTGACTGTATGTGGTAATTAGAAAAAAATTGTGATTTTTTTTAGTGAGTTTCTTACAGGTGATTACTGCCCCCTCGAGGACAAACACAGACACACATGAAGATGATTCACTGTTTGTTTATATGTAAACAGTTATGGTTACATATCAACTTATATCATAATAATGAGGATAAATAAAAAATTAAAATAAATAAATGAATTAATAATAATATTTAAATCAATTCAAACATGCATTTCTATATATTTAATTGATATTATCTGATTCAAGTATTAAAGACAATAGAAGAAAAAAGTAATAAAGGACACAAATATGTATAATGACGAGGTTATTACACTGGTATAACGACATACATGTGTCTAAAAGTTCTTATGAGTAAAATAGCTTTAAAACCTACTACACAATATTTTATTACAAATGTTAAAATGCAGCTAGTTTTGTATGAGAGGTTTAATGTAGCAGGAAATATAGTTTGTACAGTACAGAAATCATGTGTGTGTGCACTGTGTACGCCCTATGATACCAGTTAATTTGGAAATTTACTAATTTTTACGATGGATTTATTCTTAAGGGTTAGGGGCACAGAAAATACATTTTGTACTGTATATGAAACATCCCTATATTATAAATGCATAATACAGCATTATTTAAATCAACAGAACATGTGTATCTAATGCAACTATGTGGGAGCTCATCTTTACATCCTAATAAGAGTATAATTACAAATGTGAGTTATTTAATGATCATTATGCTCGATATTTAATGTAACAAGAAGAACAGAACTAAACAGAACCATAATTAGATTTAATGCCATTTCATACATTGTATTTCAGGTATAAATAAATGTGTGGCTAATAGTAGCCGATATGCAACACTGTGAATAATGATTGCTGTTATAACATAACCAATAAAATAATACAGCATGATGGTACATTGAGCTGTACGTGCTGATTGACACAAGGCAGGGTAAAAGAGTGTGAAGCAGCAGTATTCCTGCAGTCCGAGCGGCTCCAGCGCTGTCAGGAAGCAGAAGCCGCGTGTCATCATCATTTGAATACAGAGGCTTTGATTTACAGTGGCGCTCATTTGTCGCTTTTATTGCGGCCCTTTGATGTGCGGCGCGCGAGACCCTTTGAAATGCACGAGCGCTTTCTGATGTAAAGAGTCACGAGCGCCGCTCTGGCTCCCGAGAACCAACCGACACCACACCATCATCAATGCAGCCTTCGTCACCTCAGACATTATCGCTTTAAACTTTTAAACATTCCTTTATGCATTGACAGCAAAATTAATGCACAGGCAGTTTTAGCTTTAAGCGTAAAAATAATATAAACAATAATTGTGAATTACAAAATTACAACAGTTTACTTGGGGGAAAAAATGCATTATCATTTTTAAAGAAAGTCCATTACGATATTTAGTTAGAATGTGTCTAAAAGTTGAAACATCCCTATATTATAAATGCATAATACAAAAAGAAATGAAAAATAATTTGATGTTCATAACAGAATAACTACAGTTATTGCCCATGTATTGGCCGCTGGTGGGTTGTATTAAATAATCTCATTCTAAAAATATAATTCTATTTTCCATGTTTTGGGAAAATACCCACCATCGTCATCATAATGATCTTCATCACCTAGCATCTTCATCGTGGGGAGACCATGAAATGTTTTGTTGTAACTTGGGTTCTTCGTTATAATCTAGCCATGCCGAAGCTGAAGGTGGTTGGTCGCGTAGGCCCGTCAGCGGCACCTGTGCGCGTGTCATAAATCAGCTCAGGTGGGTGTCCCGGGTGTGACGTCAGCTCTGGGCAAACAAACGCGCGCCAGCGAGCGCTCCGGTAAGGTGAAGTTCAGTTAAAGTAAAACTTTCAGCTCGCGAGGAAAATGTCCGTGAGCTTCCTCCTGGACCCGGCCATGTACGGCAACCCCGCGAGACACCTGAACCTCGGCCAGCCGCACCTGAACATGTACCCGCCCGCCCCTTACCCGGACTACAGCGGGTACCCCGCGGCCCCGGGGCTAGGGGGAGAATTGCACCACACCGGCGGTCCTTGGAGTCCCGGCTTCGGCCACGGCTCGCGCGACGACTGGCCCCCGCTCTACAGCCACGGGACGGGCCACCCGCTCCCGGTGAACAGCGCGGAGGTCAGCGGCATCTCTCCGGTGGAGCAGGGGCTGCTGAGCTGCGCTCCGAGCGCACCGGTGGAGAGAGATGAGCCGCCGGACTGGATGAGACGCGCCGCGCCCCCCGCGCACCCGGGTGAGACATCAGCTCCTCTCCTAAACCGCTGTTAACCCACAGCACACTCGTTCACTCTACACAATGAAAAAATATTATAGTAATACCATATTATTTGGACATGCACCATTGAGAGGTTTTTAGACCTGTACCATGCAACTTGATGCTTTTATCAAATATACCATAGTAGTGCAGTATTTTGCCATTTGTAATACCATGTTTTTTTTATGCATATGAAATGCTTTCATGAAATAGACTACAGAAGCACATTTTTCTGTAAAATTGTTAATACATTGGTAATACAATGTTTTTTGGACATACATTACCATGTAAGTTGATGCTTTTATAAATAATACTTTAAATAGTATTATTTTTTTTTTACTTTTTTTGGTAATATCATGTTTTTTTGGACAATACAATTTGTAATTTTGTTAACACCATGTAATTCAATGCTTTTATAAAATAAACCATAGTACTACAGTGTTTAAAGACACTGCCATTGGTAATACCATGTTTTTAAAACAAAGGTCATGGTTGAAGCTTTTATGAAACGTAAATAATATATTATAATATATATGTTTGGACAGTTTTTGGTGATACCATTTTTCTTTGGACATGCATCATGGTAATACCTTTTATTAAATATGCCATAAGAGTACAGCTTTTGGACAATACTACCAGATTTTTTCGACATAGTATGTCATTTGATGCTTTTATGAAATATACTATAGTGCAGTTTTTGGACAATATCATTGGTAATACTGTATCTTAGACAATTATATTGATAAAACCATGCATCATGGTAATAGCGTGTTTTTTAGATGTGATTTCATGGAAGTATACAATAGCAATGCATAGTTTTTGTGCACAGTGCTATTTTAAATATGTTTTTGGACATGCATCATGTCTTTCTGACATGTACCATGTGATTAAATGTATTTTTGAAGAATACAGTGTATTAACAATTGGTGATACACCTTGGCTTTTGAACATGCAAAACCATTGGATTACCACCTAAAGGCTGTGGTGTATCAATATGGAAATCATACAGTACCACAGTATATATCAGCCCAGAGGAAATCACCTGATAGAGTTCAATGAACCTTTCCAAGAGCGCAGAAAGTGAAAGTTTTGCTTGGAAAACATGTATACGTGTCGTACATTTTTCTGTTGCATATTATGCTTTTTTTGTGAGCTACAGTCACATCTGATCCGTTTATGAATCAGTCGTTACAGCAGAGAGATCAAAAAGCCGAAGAATTCATCTGTTTGATCTTTGATGATCTCCACCATCCTAAGGAGCATGAAGCTCAACAGCCAATAATAGATGTTTGCGGCCTTATCGAAGTGCATTATGGCTAATAGTTTACAGAGTGATAAACTAATCTCTTCAGGGAATATTTGTGTAAATATGTCACACACGGTCAGGTCACTGAAGCTATAAAGCTCAGACAGAAACAGGCCTTTTGAGAAACGTGGAGATTTAGTTACAAAAGTTTGTCGCTTGATCTTGTTACTGTTTTTGATATGTTGACATAAAGCGATTTGATTCGCTTCAAACTCAGCAGAGTCATATTCTTCAAAAATAACTGGCGGTATTATTCTCAAACAGTCCAAAAGGAGGAACTGTAGCTCATTAGTTAAGTCTTCATCTCTTAAAGGACCGTTGTCTAACGCAGTTGGTCAAGATGCAAATGAGGTCATCGTGTTTGACTGTTCAAACGCTCTGATATCATCACATGAGCGGCGAATGTGGATCATGTGACTTAAACAAATATAGATGAGAATGTTCAGGAAATGATGCTGAAAATATGAAACGCTGTTCGTTTTCCTTCAGAAACACACAAGTGTTCCTGGCTCACCCAACTTATCTGAATGGCCTACTTATCTCTATAGTAACATATCTGTTGTTTTATATAGAGCCAATTATAATGACAACAGACTAACCCTGATCCAAAGCTTATCCTGAAAGAATGCATGAGAAGATACATGACTTATTTACATTATTAGCTTCATTCTATAAATAAAGAGTCATTTTCACTCTTTTAAATGCACCCACTGCTGCCCCCTACTGGAAAACAGTGACACACAACCAGTGTTTGTGATGAACATGGCTTTATTTTGTTATTAAAAAAGTACAAATTTTAATTGAAATTAAATATATATCAATGCATTTCTGATCATTTTAAACACACAGAGATACCTATTGATTTTTTTTAAAAGTTTTTTAAAATAAAACAAACGTTATATAAATCAAATCAATAAAATATAATAATAAAATATAATTTACAAAATGTACAAATATGTAATTTGATGTCCTAAAATAATAAAAACTAAAACAAATAAAAATTAATAAACTATATACACGATAAAAACAACAACTATGACTAATTTACTAAAGCTCAGACAGAAAAAAACTCATTTTAAATATTAAAAGAAAAAGTGGAGAAAACTTGGTAATAACTTACCAATGTATCTATAACACATTATGAGGGTATTCTTAGGGCGTTATAATAAATGCATAATGCATCATAAATAACTTTGGAATATGTTGTATCATCTCAGAAATATATATACATATACAGTATATAAGATTTAACAATATTTACTTATTTGTGGTTATAGCTTTTATGAGTTATGATCATTTGTAACACACGAACACGGTTCATCCATTTAAGTGACAATGGATTATATTTAGTTACAACGCATTATAGGTCATTATAGTCTTAATATCTTGCCATTTAACTGATGTTACTTTACTTAAAGCCAACAAATACCACTTATAAGTAATAATAACAATGCAATTTTTTTCTCAGACAGCCATGAGATCAGATATCAGATAAATGTGTAATATGACACAATTGCTATTTGACGGTACCCTTTAGACAGCTGTTTGATAAGTAACTCTTCAACATGTCAGCTAGCCTTCATCAGAGTATAAGTAGTGTTTCTGCTAAATATATGCAAACACTTTATTTTGATGGTTCCTCGGCAGACACTGAGTATAGGATACTTTATAAAGTCTACTAATACCCTTTTAGGTTTAAATAATAAATATGGCCTTTTCTTCGGTCGAAAGTATGAGCTAACTCACATTAACCTCAATATTAGCCTCACAGGAAACACTGAAATAGCACTCAGCACCGAGCCGCTCACAAGACGTTGTAAAGTACTGTGTAGATCTTAAATAAACAATCTCAAGATATGATATAGCCCATTATAAATGAAGTGCATTTAATACGGTGTTCATTGTGTGTTATGAATAACCTTAAAAGTTATAATCACCAATACGTGAATATTATAATGTATTAAAATTGCCTTTATGACTATTCATGAGATGTTATAACACATTATAAGGTTTTTAAATGCATTATGCATTCATTGTAATGCCTTAAGAATATCCGTATAATGTATTATAAATGCAGGCTTCATAGAAAGAGTTACCAAATAGTTTCAGTTAGATGCAAAGAAAGCATTTCTAATGTGTGAACTATTTAAACCAGAAACTGAAGAACTTAAATTAATATTCAATTCAATTCAAATTTATTTGTATAGCGCTTTTCATGATACATATCATTGCAAAGCAGCTTTACACCAAAGTAATGCTGTACAGTATATGTAGTAGTAGTTTGTACATATGGTATCTCAGTGACATCAAAATAACACTATCTGCTGTGAAATGTGGTGTAGTAGCACACTATGGTTTGGCCTGGCGTCTGCTGGTATGTGATCATGTAGTGTTTATTACAGCTCATCATATGACCGTGATGATTTGTGTGTGCATATAATGAGGTTAATCACTGTAAACCTTGATTTACTGAGTGCACACATATCCAAGTTTAATTTTTTTGCCTTCTCGGAAGAGATAAACCACAGTAAAAATCAGTTATCCATTTAAAACCCATTTAAAACTGAACTGCTCTGCTAACTACACATTTGACGCCCACTTAACAAGAACTTCTGTTAGTTCAAGAAGGCGGTTCTGCAATCGCTGTACAAATGATCGCTCTTCCCAGGACATTTAGCACACATTATGCATTAGTAATGTCGCAGACATATATGTTCATTTGAGGAAAGAGATAAACGAGGGCGCCGGGGCACAGAGACGCAGTGAGTCAGCCGTATGTGACACAGGATGAAGCAGTGTATGAAGGTGTTGCCTAATGTTAGCCGCTCGATTATTAATCCTCGTGTCTAAACACAAGGCGTCTTGAGAGTCGAACCAAGTGAAAGATTTTGTGAAAAGCTAATAGTATCAGAGGCCAGCGAGTCTGAGGCAGCGCCGCACCCTGCTGTGTGCACTGTGGGAGGACCAGAGCGCACTGATAAGGGAACGAGACGCTACGTGTGTGTGTATGTGTGTGTGTTCACACTAATCAGCAAAAGCTGTTGAGGAAAAGGGAAGAAACTGTTGAGAAAGAGTTGCTAAAGACTGCTTTCTGGGTTTTTCAAGACCGATTGTCTAGACTTTGTATGTTATTTTAGTATCATTGAGATGCCTTTATAGTAAATTTTTATAGTAAAAAAGTTTATATATTTTCATATTTTTTTTCAGTAAACTTTTTACTATACCATTGTGCCATGTTTTAATTTAACAGCTAAATTATGTTTTTATTTTTGGATTTGCCATTTACATTTTAATATCAGTTCATTTTAGTTAATTTTGTTGTGCAGTTTGTCATTTTTATTAGTTATTATTTTTTATAATTCTATATCTGATATCTATATAATTATTATTTATTAAATCCAGAAACATAAAAAAAAATCTGCATTCTTAGTATATTATTTTGAATATAAGTTACAGTCCCATCTTTTTACTCTTGCATTTAATTCATTATAATGATCTGTTTGTCTCTTTTTAACTTATATTTAGTGCATTACTTTTGTTAATATTTTTATAAATTTTTTAATCTTTTGTACAGCACAATGGTCAACGCTTGCAACCCAGTCGCACGGCAGTTTCGTGACTATATCATGAAATTATCATTTAATCTATTTATTTGTGTTAGGGACACGATTATTTCGTTATTTTCGTAAGTCCAGCACGTTTTGAAAACTAGGATTCAATTGGATGCATCCATTTGTGCTGGACTTACGAAAACAGAGAAAACATCGTGTCCGTGCCACGAAAAAAAACGACACTTGTTGTGTGTATTTGTGCTTTATAAGTAAATAAATTAAATAAAAAAATGAATGAAAAAAAAGCTGACTTTTTTTTTCTCACATTAGTGAGTTTCAGAATTGTGAAATATAAACTAGTTTTGGGAATATAAAAAAGTTTTAAATATAAAAATAAGAATTGTGAGACAGAAAACTGGATTACGTTTTTACTTTTCTTATTCCGTGGTGGATACTTGATTTTAATTAATTTAGTTAAACTAAATTAATGATAATAAAAATATTGCATAATAAACAAATAACCAAACAGATAGATAGATAGTTACATAGATTTGTATTTTATTTTATTTGGAATATTTTATTTTATTTATATATCGGGGTTTTTTTCTCTCGTGCAGGTAAAGTTGTTTTAATTTTATTTAAACATGTATGTAGTTTTATTCATTTTTGAGTAATTTTAGTATCAAGCTAAACTAAATTAAAATTAGAAATGTTGCATTGGAAACTAGCTGAAATATGTTTATAATTTGTTCTATTTAAACAACGACAATAATAATAATAATGATGAACATTTATTCTGAATTTGAGATGTGAGAACGTGCAGCATTTCACGGCGCTTCATTTATATGCCTCAAAATATTTGAGCATCAATAATAATTTTTTTATCAGATTATCAGTTTTTGATTTACAGTTGGATGCTCAAACAGAGATCTGTGTGTGTAGTGTATGTTACGCAAGCGTTCGCTCAGACAAACGGTTGAATAAACAAGATGACCATATTTAGATCTTGTTCATCGATGGTGAATCACAGATGGTGTTGGTGATGTTGTAAAAACTTCCACAAATTTTGCAATTCACAGTAAGAATTAAACATAATTCCCGAAAATCTGAAATCTCACATGCACAGGGGTTTGTTCTTATTTTTGGTCTCAACTGCTGAGCCTTTATGTTAATAATCATTTAAAGTCATTTTTCTCCATATAGTTGGATTATTGATGAGAATTTAAAATGCAAGGATTCTATTAATAAAAAGGAAATACAAATTTGAGGGAATGAGTGAATACTTTGTTTCTGTGACATTAAAGATGCTTTAAAAGTAAAAAGACGGACGTATTAGTACAAAATAGACACAAAACATATCTGAACACTTTTTAGTCAGCCACTAAATGTGAGATTTAGCTTAAAGGTCATTGTAAAGAAAGGCTCGGGAAAGTAAAGCGAAAGTGAAGTGAAATCTAAGAAATACTCTTGCAGTCCCTGAGCAGATTCAGACACTTGCTTTCTAAACTCTTAAGTTTCATTCAGTGAGGTAAAGATAAGACTGTGCACTTAACATGTGGTTAACACAAACATCAAGTAAACAGAATGTCTGTAGAAGAACCAAAAGTGCGAGAGGGATATGAAAGTGGTATACCACACCGATTTTCTCCATCAGTCTCTGTAGAGGAATATACATCTTAAAATTAGCACAAGAACTGATCTGTATGGTGGCAGATTATAAAAACAGGAAATGAGATCAGATCTCAAGAGTTGGAGGAAGGAAGGGTCCTTTCTCACAGACAAACTCGTCAAAAACATGTGCATAAGTGACCTTTTCACTGAAAAAGCAATGAATTATCACGTCGTTGATGATTTAGATGAGATTTCAAAACACAAATGTTGTGCAAAAGCTAAAATATCAGGGCACTGTCGACTTATTAAAGTTCATTGATTAGAGGATTCTTCATGCATGGTGAAGTTCTTGTCTTTTTTGGAGACATATTGGTGAATATTGATTTGATTTTGGTGAAAAAAACAACAACCCAAAATTAAAAGGTGCTGTAAGATTTTGACACTGATAAAGCATAAAAATACCATTGCAGATATGTAAGAAACGTAAGAAAATGTTAAAATAACACATATTAACATATTTGTTTATAAGAAAAACAATGCAACAGTCAGTTATTCTCCTCTGAAAATGTGCGTTCCGGGCCAGAACGACTGTTTTTGTTTTGTCCTGTGTAAACAACCTGATCACACTGCAATTTGTACATATTTTATGAGGTGGCTAATTCGTACAAATTTGCACGACCTCACAAGATTTTTGCTAAATCATACATATTTTATGAGTTTCCAATTCGTATGAATTTGTACGAATGACCTACACCTAACCCCGCCCCTAAACCCAGGCATTACTGGGGTTTAGACAAATTCAGTTGTATGAATTTGTACGAATTAGCACAAATTTTTCACCTCATCAGTGTTTATTTTATCACACTTTACACATTTGCGACTGTAGTTTTCAATGACAATACGTATCTTCTCTGAGATTTTTCTCAACTTCAGCAGCACCTACAAACACCAAATTTTACAGTTTGATTACTCTTTATATTCTGAGGGTTTTTACTGAGGGGTTTGTTCATGTATCGTTCGCTTTCTTTTATTTTTGCACTTTATCTATTTGCGTCACCTTTTTTGCATACATATTTTTACAGGCAATTACCTCAAAATAGATTTCTTTCTCCAATTCAGCAGCACCTACAAACACCAAATTTTACAGTTTGATTACTCATTATATTCTGATGGGTTTTACTGAGGGGTTTGTTCATGTATCGTTCGCTTTGTTTTATTTTTGCACTTTATCTATTTGCGTCACCTTTTTTGCATACATATTTTTACAGGCAGTTACCTCAAAATAGCTTTCTTTCTCCAATTCAGCAGAACTTACAAACACCAAACTTTACAGTTTTATTCCTATCTATATTCTGAACCTTTTTACTGAGGTATTTTTTGTTAATGTGGCCGATTTTATTATTGCACTTTATTCATGTGTTTGACTCAGTAAACTGAAATTACAATACATATTTAAATACAGAGTTTTTTCTCCACTTCAACAGTACTTACAAAAGCCAAACTTAACAGTTTTAGTCCTATCTATATTCGAACAATTTTTACTGAGGGGTTTATTGATATATAATTCACACTGAATAATGACAAATATCCTTGTTTTGATGGCAGGGGGAAAGACACGGACGAAGGACAAGTACAGAGTGGTGTACAGTGATGTCCAGCGCCTGGAGCTGGAGAAGGAATTTCATTTCAGCCGCTACATCACCATCAGAAGGAAGGCGGAGCTTGCAGTGGCCCTGAGCCTATCGGAACGCCAGGTGGGTGACTGAGCGTGTAAAGAGGAAGCTAAACTAACCTGCCAGTTTGTGCTGTACAATTTGTCTAATTATAACTGAGTTTCTTGTGAAAGGATATGATGCCGTTATTCTACAGAATTAGAGACATGCATCAGGAAAAAAAATATTTTAGAAACCATAACACCTAAATTACGTGGGCTGCATCATTTAGAAAGATAGTGCCTTTTTAAAATTGCTTTACTCAGTTCTTTGGAAACGGTGAGTGTACAAATTTAGAACATGTCCATATTTCACTCTAAAATCAAAGCGCAATGCAATAAGTAATTCTATTTTTCTAAAAGAAAATTCTAATTTGTTTAGGATAATGAAGATTCTTAAGATGGTTTTCAATAAATAAATGCTTTATCCAAATTCTCATAACTGGAACAAAATGTTTCATGCTGTCAAGCAATTAATCGCAATTCATAAAAGTTTTTTTTTTTTTGCATAGCATATATGTGCAATATGTATGTTTATGTATATATAAATACACATCCTTGCATGTATATATTTAAGAAAAATGTTACATGTATATATTAAATATATAATATCAATTATATTAATATAAAAATACATACAAATATAAAAATTCATATCAAAATCCAAATCTAATCCAAAGTAAAAGTTATTGTTTACATAATATATGTGTGTGTACTGTTTATTTTTATTATGTATATGTAAATACAAACACATGCATGTATATATTCAATAAATATATATTCATATATAATTCAATATTAATATATAATATAAAATATAAGAATGAAATATATAAATATACATACATGTAAATACTTACTTTATATAAATATATAATCAAACATATACGGTATCTGTGTGTATTATAAATACATAATAAATATACACAGTACATATATTATGTAAAGAAAACTCATTTTGGTTATTTTGCCAACTATGCCATTATATATATATATACAAACTATGCACTCACAATTGTAACTTTGCAACAAATTATTGCGAAAATAGCTCAGAATGCAAAGCTGCCATTTCAGTATCATTATAAATCACTAACATATTTGTTTGGCATGTGTAAATGTTATGCTTGAGTACAGCTAGAAGTCTCATCGATTGTTCAATCAGGCAAATCATCTTGACTCTGTGGTTCACAGGTGAAGATCTGGTTTCAAAACAGACGAGCCAAAGAAAGGAAAATGAACAAGAAGCGCCTCCAGCAGACTCAGCAGAGCTCCACTTCCACACCGGTCAGCGCAAACACCGCCATGGTCAGCAGCACCAATAACGGCTTGATGACAGACAATATATTGACCAGCATCAAAGAGGAATACTGAACACTCTTCCGAACAGAAGGATAAACAGTACATGTTTACACGGTTTCAGTGACGCTGAGTGAAGCGTTCATATTGCACTACACCAATGACATGCAAACACGTTTCATTGTGAATAACGCGCACAGTATTTCAATTTTTGTAAAAAATTATGATCTCAGAGTATGTTAAATAATGCTTGCTAAATTTCTATACTGCTTTTGATATGACCTCACTAACTACTGATGATGATTTGGTGACTTTATTTGTATCACTACTGCTTTGCTTTACCATGTAAAATATTTTACACCTACTGGATGATGGAAAAATGACTTTTTTTTTTTTTTTTTTTTTTATGGAGTCAGCTGGTGCCTCTGTGTTATCGTTAATTTTTTAAAAAGAAAAAAAAAAAGCATAATTTTAATAAAACTATAATATTTCAGTAGAATGAAAAATTGCTGACATTCAGAATCTCAAAAACACAAAACAACTTTTATTTTGCATTTTGACATTACTTTTATAACAACTAAGCACATTTTCCTCCAAGTTTCCATTATTGTAATGAGATTTATTACTTTTGAGTTTTTTCTGCAATTGCGATTATTGTCAATGACAATTCTCACACTCAAAAACAGGGAATTTATTTTACTTAAATATTTTTAAATGCCTTTTCTGTAAGCATAAATTTAATAATAATGGTGTATAAATTTCTCAATTTATATATTTATATTAAAATCTTTTTTGCCCCTTACAGTTTGGTAAAACTTGATGTTTTCATTTATATATATATATATATATAAGTATTCATATTTAACATTATAATACATAATACAATTTCATAATACAAGCAATGACCAGAATTAAAATGCATTATATTTGTTTATCATGTTTGTTATGCATTATACGTTCTAAAGATCTAGCTATGATTAGATAAGTGTTATAATGCATCGCTATGATGGTTACAAGCCATAATTGATGCATTAAAATACTTTTTCAATATCCATAAAGGCTTCAATAAAAGTGCTACCTTGTTTTGATGTATTTTATATAAAAAAAAAAAATAGCTATGATGTTCGCATTTGTTTCAATAATAAAAAATAATATGACCTTGACATGTTGATCAGATTGAACCAAATCATACAATGAGCAGCTCTAAATCACGCTGTACTTTGAGAGGGTGGAAACCAGTTGGCGTGTGAGTGTTTACCGATCACAATGAGCTGTGCCGATCATAAGTCTTGATAACACAAGGAAACAAGCACAGCTTATTGATAAAAACAGAAGCTGTGAGCATGTGTTCAGCGTTGTCAATCATTGACAGAGAAGCCAGAGGTCGAGCAGAACCTGCGGGCCGCACGGACGTCATCGGAGGGGATGGGTGGAGCCTTTTTGTCAGCTCGGTCAGATGATTCATGTCAATTAAAGAGCCAATAAAGACCTGATGCCAGTAACGTTCATCTCATGTCCTTCAAGATCACGCGTTTGAACTGTTAATGTTTGATTGCTTTCACAATCTCACCATTGACCCTCATCTGAAGGAACGCACAAGTGTCAGAAGTACTGTGACGATCGAGTTAAGGAATGGGTCAAAATGTGTGTCAAAAGCCAAAAGCAAAGCTTGCTGTAATTCAAATAAGTCCTGTTATATTTTATATAAGTGAAATTAATATAATTGGTTGTTTTAGGTAAAAGCTAAATTTGAGGAAGCTCAAATAAAAAAAGTCATATCTCAAAATATATATACATTACTGTCTTGGTTCATACAATGAAAACCAATCGGGTCCGAAAGAAAACTGGGATCCTTTTAACATAATCTACAAAATAATTGTAAATTTTCACAGAAAGTGGAATTGGAACAAAAGCCTGGTTTTCATCAAAAATTGTTGGAACATAAAAATATTCAATAATGTCCTATTATAAGTTTTAATTAAAAGTAAACTTTGGAGAAGTTTAAAGGAATTTAAAGAAAAACTATGGAATAACAAAAGTGGTATTTTTACCTCTGACAAGGCAAAAAATAATCCTATTATTCTTCTGTGGAGCACAAATGAGATATTTTGAAGAGTGTTTCAGCGGGTTTGTTAATCAATAGGCCTAATGTTATGTATATTTTACACATAAATAAGCTTAATTTGCCATTTTAAGTAAAGGTAGAATTTGGGGGAAGCTCAAAAAAGTTAATTATTAAAGAATAATAAAAGTGTTATTTTGCCTAATTTTGAGTACTGAGATAGTATTCAGTTTCAAGTTAACTTAAGTAAATTATTTACCAAAATAATACTGAAAATTGTGAGGACAGTGATCTTACGTTAAAAATATAGTCTATTCACGCCGTCCTATATAGTTTCCTGCCGCTGTGAAAATATTGAGCCTAGGCAGCATCTCAACTGTCAAACCCAGAGGTATATATGTATAGGAACTAGCAGACGCTATTTTACACTTATCTCGATGAGCGTGAAAAAGCACACTGTAAACAGCAGAATAAAACAGATTCAGAAAATAAAACGCTCATCTGAACACGTGAATGTTTTCCTTCTCGTGAAAGGCAGTTTACAGCCGAGATAACAGCAGGACGTTATTCTGCGTGGGTTAATCATTAGCGGTCTGGATGTGCTAAAGTCAGGCTGGTAAAGGGGGAAGATGAAAATGCAACAGCAGCATCCCCATCTCTGTAACCTCACAGCAAAACATGCTCGAACATGCTTTAAATGTAAAAAAAAAAAGGAAACAAAATGGCATTCAGTTTAGTGCCGCACACAAGACACGAAGGAAACGTTAACCCGGAGTGAGTTATATGTTTGTTAAGTCAATGCAAAAATTATTATACATTTCTGCGGAGTTTGACGAATATTCACGAATTTTATAGCGCTTAAGCACTACAGAGACATCAAGAGCCAGTGGCAAGTGCCAGAAGGACTGGCCGCGGTGATGCTGCTCTTGGCGGACACATGAGTACTGTGCACCCGGTGATCGTGTGGGCCCGAAATCAGCGAAGCAAATTTTACCATAACAATAATTTGGATACTTATTTATAACCAGATTCATAAGATGACATTTTTCAGTTGCATTTAGTTTCAATTTTGCCAGTAAAGTAGGTGTATAATGTAAATCTGTTTAAATCTGTTTTTACACACTGTGATGGATGAGAGAGACATACTTTCAATGCAGGAAATCACATGACATGACCTGGAAACCACAGACTAAGATTCTCCAATACACCATTTCAAAGCTTGAAAACTGTTTTTAAAAAAAAGTATTAATCTAGAAAAACAATGGTTTCGGCTAAAACAATGCATGGTTTAATCAAATTCACATGACAAAAAATGTAACAAAAAACCAGCAGACTAAAAAACACACTCTCAATAAGCAAATGAGGATCAAACGAGATTAAGAGGTTCATCTTAATTCCCTAAAATGTAGTCACATAGAGCTTTTGACTATACACATCTTTTTCAATCAACTTTAGTCATGATGTTAATGTTTATAAATTAAGTTGTTTAAATCTCTATATCCAACATACATAGAGCTGGTAATAATGAACTAAATGAAATGTAATTTTTCATGAAAACAACAAGACGCAACAAAAATTAAGCGCATTTATATTTTACAGAAAATGACAGCTATAAACAGATATAAACACTGAACTAGTTGGTATAAACAACATCATTTACTAGTAGGACTAGTAAGGACTTCACAGAACTTTTACTTTTACTTACAGTTTAACTCATCTGTGTAAGTTCAACTCTAGATACCATCACGCCTTTTTAGGCCACTTCCGGTACTTCAGGAAATTACGAAATTGAAAATGTTATTAGAGCAACATTTATATGGAAACAGAAACATTACTGACTTTGTTTTAAGCCATTTCTCGCCATGATATCATCACAGAACAAACAGAGAAGCTTTAAAAGCAGTAGTGGTTGTCTGAATGAAAATAACATGCATTTGGTTTCCTTTGGTCTCACAGAGTTGCATTCTCAACATTTCAAAAATGAAAACGACTTCATGACCTACTCACCCTCAGTCCAGTGTATATGACTTTTTCATTCCCACGAATACAATAAGAGTTATATCAAAAAATGTCCTGGCTCATACAAGCTTTATCGTGGCAGTGAATTGGTGCTGACATTTTGAAGCCCAAAAATGTGCTTCCATCCATCATTAAAAGTACTTTATATTTAAATATGGATATTTTTTCTTACACAAATACATCGATTTGTTTCAGAAGGCCTAATTAACCCAGAGCGTGTGGACTGCTTGTCATGATGGATGGACACACTTTTTTCTCCTTTACTGCCATTATAAAACTCATAAGAGCCAAGACATTTTTAAAATCAGTCCAATTATATTTTAGAAAGTGGAAAGTCATATACACCTGGAATGGCTTGAGGGTGAGTAAATCATGGGGAAATCTTCATTTTTGGGTGAGCTATCACTTTAATGCTCACTCTAAAGGCCTTATCACAGCATATCAACACACAGTACCATCACTGCGCTTTACATAAACTGTACAACTCCAAAAAGGGAAACATAAGTCAACACAAGTGCTTATAATTTCCCAGGGAAAGTGATTTTACACAGCTGTTCTTGTGAAACTAGCATCTGTGTACCTGAGAATAAATACAGTCCTCCTGAGGCTGTGGGTGAGCGCTCGAGCGCTTTGGAGTGAACACCACCTCGCCGTATTGAACTTCTTCCTCCTTCTCTTTCCTTTTCTTCCTCTTCTTCTGATGTTGGATCTCAACGTATTCCACATCAGCAGCTGGGACTGATTCTGCACAGACAGAAGAAATATTCGATGCATCCTAAATGATATACTACAGTATATGCACTTATACACTATGTACTTGTAGTGTTTGAATTCACAACACATGCACTTCCTCTTTTATTGTAATATTTGTAATATTTTTTCATATAAATATTACAAAGTTTAACTTTTATTTGGCGTACTATCTATATGCATTTTCATGCACTGGGCTGTCTATGGACTGTTTTCATCAAAAATATCTTAAAGGTGAATATTTTAAATTGTTCTCTGATATGTACATAGAAGGTATGTATCTTAGGAAAGGGGAAAAAATGCCCAGAAACGGTTTTACAGGTCCATTTACAACCCTAGAATTTGACCCTAGAATGAAACAGTCAGTCTTTGCCTTATTTGGAAGGTTCATGAATAGTAATGAGGAGGTCTGCTCTGATTGGCTGTTTCTCAGCGTTGCTCATTT
>JAUMHQ010000071.1:4629221-4640371 GCA_032361165.1 Enteromius paludinosus
AGAGAGAGAGAGAGAGAGAGAGAGAGAGAGAGAGAGAGAGAGAGAGAGAGAGAGAGAGAGATATATGTTTGGTGACAGTTAGCTGTTGTCTCTAAAGCACTTTTACATTTGCACATGGCCAGAGAACATGTGTTACTCAAACCAGCCTGCATTATTCATAGTCTGCTTCTCTTTCTTTCTGGTCTGAATCGTGCATGATGATGGTTTTAATGGAGCTTGTGCATTTACACACGTTTACGAAGAGAGAGAGAGAGAGAGAGAGAGAACTGAATTCAGTTAGAAAGATGAGTGAATCTGATCCATTAAAAGCTCATTAAGATCATCCAGCACTAACGACAGACATCAGTCACTCCATCCCAGACTGAAATAAAAAGTCTCCAGGTCTGAGACACTCCATTTTGATGATAAACTTGAATCCATAATTGTGATTGAAACAGCAGTAAGCGTTAAAGAGAATCTCAGTGTGATTCTAATGCATGATACGCAATTTTCATGCAGACTCGTTTTGCTTTTGGCCAGTGCAGATACAAAGAGATGGAAAGAACTTGTGATACATTGTGTGTGTGTGTGTGTGTGGTTTAGTGTCTGTTTCAGCACCAACAGGCTGATTCTGAGGCAAAATAACTGCAGGCAAAAGCTGCCCTCAATACACTAACGCACACACAAGCGCACACACACATAAGCAAAATGGTTTTTATTTGGAGACAGTTTCTATTCCCCAACTCTAAATAAATTAAGGCTCAGAAATAACTTCTTGCATTTTAATACCACTGTTTAGTATATTCATTTAGTTTATTGCATTATAAGGAAAGTTGGCAAAATAATGCAACTCTGTGTAGGCAATTCTGGCTTGATAACGCAAGTCAAAGCCACACACACAAAACACTTATTATGATATACTGTAGCACTGAAGTCAGCAGAAAACACCGAAAATGCACTTTAAGCTCTTTATCAACATTTTTTGCATCAGACTTTAGTGAAGAAGCATAACAATGGAATCAAACGGGTCTGTGTGCTAATTAGACCTCTAGTTCTCAATAGTCAACTGATTTTGCACTGGGTGGTTGCCAGGGCACTGATGCAGTTGCTGTGCATTTATTAAGGTGTTCTGTGTGGTTATTTGGTTATTCGCTAGTAAAACTCACTAACAACATTCCAGGGTGTTGTGTGGGGTTGCTAAGGCTTTGCTACATGGTTCTTCATAACAAGCAACTGTGTTTAACGCTGTGTGTTTTTGACAGTTTTACCACAATCACATGTGAGAAATATCTTAGTTGAGTAATTAGGCGCTATTTGACAGGCGTTTAGTGCGCGCGCTGGAAAAGCACATCCGGACAGTTTAATCAGCGAATAAAAGCTACTTTTGTGATTGTGAATCAGTGCAGTGTCCGGCGAGTGTAATTCTACCACTGAGTTAACACTGACGTGAATGTTTGTCGCATTGAACAGGATATTAAGACGGAGATGATAAAATAGCACGATACTACGATATTCCTTAAAAAGCAGATCGTCAATCAAAAATCGTCATTTCGCCCACCCCTAGTTGTTTGAAACTATTGGCCGCTCCATGACACGCTTTACTTCAGCATTCCTGAGTTCCTATGGAAGCCTATGGGAGTGTTGCAACTCTGAATCTCAAGCACTATCCTAGGGTGATTGCTAGGGTGTTGCGTGTGGTTACTAGGGTAATGAGCCGGTTGCTAACATGTTCTGGGTGGTTATTAGGGTGAGGTTGCAAAGGTGTCTGGTTGCATCTCCGCCTTACAGATATGAAAAACATATCTATAGAAAGCAAAATCTCTACTTTCAGTTGGACCATTTCAAAAGGAAAACAATTACATCGCAGATTATGCAATCCATAAATTGTTAAAAAATGTATGCAATCTTTTTGCTCTCGCTCTTTTTCCTGACAAATTCCTAATAATTACTTCTGTCTGTGTGCTGTAGCAAGATTTATGTGTGCTTGAGCGCTATGGAGGTTAAGTTAAAGGTTCATTCAAAATATTTTAATGGTTTATTAATAAATGTGCGATTGGTCGACTAATGCTTAACTTGAGCTATTTACTAGTTGACCGGAAAAAAATTTAGTCAAGGGCATCCATTTCAAAAAAGCATTGCAAAACACAGTAGAATAACATGAATTAACAACCAATAGAACGAATACGAAGTTAAGGGAATAGAGTTTAAGAAACACACATCAGGTGGCAGAGAGACGCTTTTACTCAAGAGATTTCACATTACTAAAGACATCATCATAACAGCCTGTCAAAACCATCAAGTCGATCCGCACCTGTCACACAAACACAGACTACAATCAGGTTCATACACACACACACACACACACACACAGCTAGTCAAAACTACCACACACGCTCTCTCTCAGGGGGTGTTAGATTGGAGTGAGTGATGGTCAGAATGCAGGGAGAAGCAGATAATGAAGCAGAGAGAGAGACCGATGCTCTCAAAGGGACAGGAGAGACAGAGTGTGTGTGTGTGTGTGTGTGTGTGTGTAGTTCCACAGCAAATTTGCAGGTTTGAGGCCCGAGGGTTTGATATAATGAGACTCTGATACACACACACACACTTGAAATATTCACTCTAACATTCACTCTGAGTTCACACCTTACAACCTCACACACCTGCCTAAAATATTAACACACACAGCTAATGAAAGAGACAGAAGCACCTCACACAGACTCGTACGAGAGCTTGTGTGATGTGGGAGGACATCTTCAACATTTTAGGTTTGATAAATACTGTATACTACAAAGCACAGGCATTGTTGCCATGCAGTGGCTAACAAACTCTAAAAGGTGGCTAAAGTGTTTGCATGTGCACTAGGGATGCTCATTTTGGTTATTTCTCATGACCGACAACCGACGCTCGTTCACTGATTATTAACCGGTTATTACTAGCCTGTGACCTGTTAAAAAATAGTAATATTAATATCAACGATGGCAACGTCCACAAAACTAAGTCTTACCACTTTCAGGAGTCCAAACCAGTCCAATTTTTTTGCGAATAGCAGTATCTGCACTAGGGGTAGACTGATTATCGGCGTCGATATTTATGAATAAACTGTATCATTTTCAAAACGATTGGCCCATAAAATAATTTAAAGAAACTTTATTTAGAGCCCATGCTATTGGTCTGTGTGATTTGTAATGATCTTTATCGGCCGTGAAAAACATATAGGGCGATACCTTGTCCACACAGCTTTCAAAGTATCCTCAACCACGGATGGATGGATACGACACATGCACAGTACCACCTAGTGAACTTGTTTGGTGTCAACATTCAGCTCACTCCTGTGCTGTTGTACACGGACCATCCGCATGCAGCCAAATGTCTGTGACTGTGCAAATTGTCTATGTTCGTATCCAGAGAATGTTGAGACAAAACCAGGTGAGTCCCCCAATTTGTAATGAGTATGTGTTGAACCTGTCCTCCTGCAGTCAACCACGGTTGAAGATAGCTGTGTGGATGTCCCCTGGATACCTCTGATGCAGAAAATTGCATCACGCGAACTGTGCATGGACCATAGTGGAACGTGGGTGGCCAAAGTATACTTTGGGCTTAAAGTAAAAATAAAATCCAGTCTGCAATGTAATCCAGCTATTAAACAAGTTTCAGAGCAAGTGAGAGAGTCAACTCATGGATGAAGGCAATCAGATGACAGAAAAAAAAGTCCTAACTAATCCAGATGACAGGGATTATCAGCTCTGATTCCACACTGATGGTAGAACCCTGGAGCCCAGCGGAGAGACTGTCAGACGGCACAGCACTCCATGAGCCTTATAATGAGATAACTGCAGACCAGAGACAAACATGAGATCCAGAGCCAATGTGACACTTCAGTGCTCAAGAACAGACCTCAAAGGGACTGAGACTTAACACACACAAGCGGACCAGAGATGGCACTAACTCTTCACACTTGCACATCTTCTGGATGAACTGTAATCTCTGGTTCTGAATTATTGGTCACTAGATTTTGAGAGCAGCTTTGAAATTTAAGAGTTTACCAGAGGGAGTTTTGCACATCAGGAGTCCCAAAAAAACTACTTTGAAACTATACTCTTAGCTGATAGTGATAGTGCCTCATAATGTAAATACTTTAAAGAATATTAAATAAAATAAAAATTATATAATAAAATATAATAATAACTAAATACTTGAATAATGGCTGCTGAAATTTTGGCTATGCATCACAAGAATAAATAACACTTTCAAACACACTGAACAGAGAATAGTTATTTTAAATTGTAATAATATTTCTAAGTATTGCTGGTTTTACTGCACTTTTGATCAACTAAATATACCCTTGGTGAGTATAAGAATCATATATATATATATATAAAAAAAATAAAAAAAAAGACAATTTATGAACTTACCACAAATTTGTACATTTAAAACCATAATTTATAAATATGTATTTTGAATTTGGGTTTACTGGCATACAGGCTTAGAAGGCACGTAAATAATGCAAATTAATGTTACTTTAAATTAGTAATGGTGCCAATTATAGTCAGTTCGACACACGGGGTAACTAACAATTATAAAGAAACTTTCTCTGTCTCATTCAGGCTACTTTGAATTCAAACAACGTTCTCTGGAGTCGAGTGCTGAAAGAATGCATGAACTCTCCTCCGTTTGTCCGTCCCGCAGGGAGACTGGAGACAGAGATGGAGGGCTGTCAGGAGAGGATGCATTAACAGGCTTTATCTTCTGCCTGTATCTCAGGGAACGACTCTACACACTCTGCTCTAAGTGGCATGAAGTATTCAGAAAGCCTTGTGTCGCTGCTCTGTGCACATTTCGCCCCTGATTCTCAACGGGCCTGTGTGTTATTGTGGTAGCTTGGTGCTAAAATGCTGCCTCTATCTCTTTCCGAGAGGCTCATGGGAACTCAGAGAGGTATGAGAGGGTGATAAAGGCAGAGAAACGGCCCCTGATCTCTCATTTCATTTTGCGCTCCATCGCACTGCGTTTGTTTGTCGCAGGAAGTAGAGCTCCAAATCAGGACGAGCAATTGCACATAGAACGGATGTCGCACACGACAATGAGAACTGCGTTCCACATTAACATACACGGACAGTCATCTCTCCTTCCACACGACTCCCTCCCTCCCTTCGTCTTTATATTTTCTTATCTGTCACTTCTACACACTTTCATCTCGGCGACCGAGATTCTTTTTCTCTTCAGTCACTTTCAATCGAAGTCTGTCGCTTTGATTGCGCCCGCTCTCCCAGCGTCTGCTCACCGATCAAACACAACGGCAGCATTAAAGAGAGGAAAAAAAAACGCACTTTGTGAATGCATAAGTTAATTAAAATTCAAAGATCGCTGTTAATTAAGCAAGTAAAGGCTGAGAGCGGAAAACATGTCAGCCATGATGACCCATGGAAGACAAGAATACCGAACACTGCAACGTACAACACAGAACACAACATTTACAGAACTGACAAAACAAGCAGAACGAAAGTTTGCTGAGAGAGGGGGGGATTCCTGAACTGTGTTTATACAGTTTATATAGACTGCTACAACAGAGACTGATAGGGTGACAGAGACAGACAGAATGACAGACAGACAGATCAAAAAACAGACAGAAAGCTGACAGACAGATAAACCACAGAAGGATGGATAAAATGAACAAACGGACGGATGGAGGATGGATGGATGTATAAAATGAACAAACAAACAAGTGGATGGATGAATGGATGGATGTATAAAATGAACAAACAAACAAGTGGATGGATGAATGGATGTATAAAATGACCAAACAAATAAACGGACGGACGGAGGATGGATGGATGGATGGATGTATGGATAAAATGAAAAAAACAAACAAGAGGATGGATGGATGGATGGATGGATAAAATGAACAGACGGACGGACGGATGGATAAAATGAAAAAAAACAAACAAGAGGATGGATGGATGGATAAAATGAACAGACGGACAGACGGATGGATAAAATGAAAAAAAAACAAACAAGAGGATGGATGGATGGATGGATAAAATTAAAAAAACAAACAAGAGGATGGATGGATGGATGGATGGATAAAATGAAAAAAACAAACAAGAGGATGGACGGACGGATGGATAAAATGAACAAACAAACAAGTGGATGGATGAATGGATGGATGGATGGATGAATGGATGGATGGATGTATTAAATAAACAAACAAGAGGATGGATGGATGGCTGGCTGGATGTATAAAATGAACAAACAAACAAACGGACGGATGGAGGATGGATGGATAAAATGAACAAACAAGAGGATGGACGGATGGATAAAATTTTAACAAACAAACAAGAGGATGGATGGATGGATGGATAAAATGAACAAACAAACAAACAGACGGACAGAGGATGGATGGATGGATGGATGTATAAAATGAACAAACAAACAAACAGACGGACAGAGGATGGATGGATGGATGGATGGATGGATGGATGGATGGATGGATGTATAAAATGAACAAACAAACAAGTGGATGGATGGATGGCTGGCCGGATGTATAAAATGAACGAACAAACAAACAAACAGACGGACAGAGGATGGATGGATGGATAAAATGAACAAACAAACAAGAGGATAGATGGATGGAAATACTGTAACAAATGTAATGCCAATAAAGCCAGAGAGACAGACAGAGAGAGACAAGCAAATGGACAGATGGACAGATAGACGAATAGAAGATACAGATAGATAGATAGAGGAATCCGGTTGGGATGAATGGAAGAAGTGATCGTGATAGAGAGACAGACAGACAGATGCGGTTGACCAGAAAGATAGATGAAAACGAGAAGTGTGTCATGAATAATTGAGCAGAAACAGAGGTTGGGTTTTTAGATATAAATGTAAAAGTGGTGTTAGCAGAAGCCCGTCTCACTCTCCCTGTATTTTTAATAGGCGCTCTTTAAATATTCAGAGCTGCAGGGGGGTGAGGGAGGAGTGCAGGTTAAAGAACCTGAAAATGGACAAAATGAATGAATGTCTGCAGGGAATCTCTCAAGAACTGCATTAAGAGCCAAAGCTGCTCTGATTAGAGCCCAGACAAATGGAGTCGTAATATCCAGGAAGAATAATTCACAGAGAGAGAGAAAGAGAGGAAAGGTGACATATTAAAGAGCAGAAATGAAAGGAGAACAAGCTACTGGGTGAAGGAGAAATGATGAATGTTAGTGGTGGAAATGCGCGGATGAAATTGGGAAAAGGAAAACGAGAGAAAGAGGTCATGAAAATGAGACGAGGGGGGAACAACAACACTCATTTCCATGCAACAACAGAAGCATGGTGAAAAATTAAACGTGCCTGCAGGAAAAACAGGACTCAAAGACACACACACACACACACACATAAACGCAAAGTAGGACTCCAGGAATTAACACACACCCTTGTGCTTTAAAGGTCGTAAATTAAGGTCAGTTTGAAATGTACGATGCTTTAAATACCACGACTGTTAAAATGTCACTTCATCAACGCTCGCTAACAAAGAGCGCTTCTTCACGCACGAACTGCTCAAAGATCCTGCAAATCGGACTGAACCGTACGCTCAACTGAACAATGAGCGTTTCATAAAACTTCATAAAACAAACTCAGAGTGCTGATGTAAAATTTAATCAGAATAAATTGGAAAAGTTTCTGTAGGTGAAAGAGCCGAACGCGAGTTCCTACGAAACGCTGTTTGATTTAGAACCTACTTTCCAAGGGTCTGACATCTTCAATTCGGCGAGAGTTTTGTTCCGAGGTTCAGAGTGCGTAATTATTTTTTGTCTGTTTGGGCCTGAAGCAAGAGTCAGACACCATAATCAGCGATTAAAACGGAAAAATAATATGAAAATTCTGAGAGAGAGAGGAACAGCATGCTGCTATCAGCTTTAGGCGCGGGGCTTTAATTTCTTTGAAAATGCAAATTAGCTTCACTGCGTGTGTGCAAGCCTGTTCCCTGTGTGCGTGCGTGCGTGTGTGTGTATAAAGTACAGTATAACTCTCCAACTTTGATGATTTTTGATAATACGAAGCAAAAAATCTCTGATAATCTTGCAGCCGTGTCATCTCGCTCAGCTTAATTTAATTGCACAAGCGTAAACGGCCCCAGATCCCCGCTTTTCTGCCGCGATAAGAGCACGTGTGTGAGTTCTGATATCTTGTCATCTGTATCTTTGAAGACGCATCTCTCTGTGGTTTTGGCCAGTTATTAGAAGCATCAAACGCTCGCGACATAAAATGTGAGCTTAACGCCCGTGGGGATGCGCAGTTAAAGAAATAAAAATAAATCAAATTAAAAACAATCTCGGTCTTCAATCAGCGCTGCATGTTTGTGTGCATTTTTCAATATTCTTGTTCTCTCGCCTGCTGGAAGAGGAAAACGTGACTATGTGATGCTTTTATATCGGAGATGTCAAATAAATGCGAAACGTGTATATTTGTATTGTGCAGCACACTGGGTTATATTTATCTAAGTAGAAGTATATTTTTAGTATTAAGTATATTTATTTAAGTAGAAGTAAAGCTAAATTCGAAATATTTGACAATCTAATAAAAATTAAAACAAACTAAAAATATACAAAAACTAATACAAATATATGTTGAGAAACTTAAATTGCTAAAGCAAAAAAAAATTATAAAACATTTAAATTACTTAATTTTAAACCAAACCAAAAGTTCATGTTAACTGAAAAGTTGAATTGTATTTACTAAAAGAAAACTAAAATATAAAAGTTAAACAATATTTCTTAAAAAAAAAAAAAAAAAAAAAAAAAAAGCTAAAAAGGAAAATATTTTCAAAAACATTAAATTAAATTAAAGTTATAAAAACTTCAACTAAAGTTAAATAGTAATATTAAATATAAAAATACCAAATGTAAATAAAAATACTAAAATGCAAAATAAAAATAAACTTAAAATAAAAAAACTAAATACAAATAATAGCTAATTGGAAAATCGTTTATAATTAAAATAAAAATTATTAAAGGTAATTTAAAAATTAAACTGAACTAAAACTGAAAAAATAAATACTATAAAAGTACATGAAAAAAATACTATGAATAACACTATATTATAAACTACATTATAAATATAGCTATAAATGGCAGGTACTTTCTTTAGGCCAGACAGCAAGAAACCTTGAAAATTGTGGGGATGCAAGGTCTCTTGTCTTCAATCAATGTTGCATGTTTGTGTGCATTTCTCAACATCTTGCTCTCTTGCCTGCGGAGGAGGAAAATGCAACCATGCGACGCTTTAATATTTGAGATGTCAAATAAACGCCAAGACACGAACATTTCTCTCCATTGTGCGGCACACTGGGTCATATTCAAACAACGCCATATGTTTGAGTGCATATGGCAGAAGACGCAAACACGCGCCCTGTTGCTCGCTGTTGCTTCCGAAGGTAGGTCGCGTGATTTATCCGTTTTCACAGTTCCTTGCCTATTTACCAGCGCTTTTCCAAATCCCCATTAGAAATCTGCTTCTCCCTCTGCATCCTCCTAAAAGGGGATAAGAATTTGAATTTACAAAAGAACACACTTCCTCTCTCTCTCCGGAGCTCGTTTAAAAAGTGGCTAATCTCCCAAAGATAAAGCGCAGATTAAAGCGCGCTAAAACGTATCTGCGACTCCAGCGAACGTGCTGCATTTGAATGCAAACGAATGCTGGAACGGAGAAACGGCGGCGGCACAAAGGCGCAGACGGCTTGCTCGATAATCTGTCGCATTTGGCAGAGCCGGTGAGGCCAATGAACAGATGTGTTTGAGCGTGATAAAGGAGGTTTAAATGTGCAAACCGGCACGTTATGCAACCCTGATGAGAGAAGAAGGTCAGAAATGGCCCGCAAACAGGCTTAGAAGAACCAAACTTCACCTTTCAGAAAAGAGATGCATTAAACGGAGCCATGTGCACGAATGCTGTTTCTAGAAAGCATTGAACTTACATGCACATAATGCCTCGATCGTATAAACACATTATGAGGCCCATCTTTAAAAGCAACAGCAAACAGCTTCAAAAACACGACCAGATTCACACAGAATACTGAAGTAAAGGGAACAACACAAGGGGACTGTGGGTATCTGGAGGAGAAGATCTCAGCTCTCGTGTTTGTGGCCTGTGCATTAACCTCAGCCAGAATAAAAGAGGCAGATTATGCATCCGCTCGAATTCTCTGCACACTGCAAAAACACAGAAAATATCATTCATCCGCACATATTCATCCATTAGAACTTCAAACCCAGACATTTCATTAGTGCTGTTTGCCAAGCCAGCCATCATTTCATGGGTTATTTGAACAAACCCCTCACACTTTGTACTCCGATTTGGTGCATAACTTTTTGTGCAGTATAAATGAACCATACCTACAACTGTGTGGTTCGTTGAAATTTTTCACCTACCTAAGCTATCAAAATGGTTTTCTGTAAAACAAACCTGAAACAAAAGAAAACAAACACTGGGAAAAAATGCTAAATTTTTTTTAAGGTAAGTGGTTGCAATCAATCTATTTTAGCTATATTTAAGTAAATTAATTTACATTAAAGTTACCCAACTAAATCTGTCTATTTAAATGTAGGTAAAATAAATTGATTGTAACCACTAACCTTAAAAAAAGAGTCGTTAATTCAATTAATAATTTTTTGTGTATTTTAGATTAAAAACTTTTATTAAAACGATTATCAGATATAATTAGACTTTATTCAGATACTATAGAACTTAGGGTTAAAAGTAGTTGGAATTACTTAAACTAAATAATTTGAAAAAGTTAATTTATTAAAAATTTATTAAATAAGTAACAGCTAAATAAAAATAAGTTGAAGCAGTAAAATTGATAAAAGCCAAATAATAAAAAAAAATAAGTAGTGAGAAAATCAAAATCCATAAAAAAAAATTAAATCAATAAAATGGCAAAAGTACATACATTTAAATTTTATATATTGGAAATAAAAACTGAAAACATACAAATAAAAGCTCATTTTAAAAAAATCTATACGTTTCTAGATCAAAATAAATAAATGACTACTGAAACAGAACTACAGCTACAGTACATATAAAATATATATATATATATATATATATATATTAGAGCCCGACCGATACAGGATTTTTAAGGCCGATACCGATATGAATATTTGTTGGTTTTAAAATCCGATATG
>JAUMHQ010000071.1:4644893-4657718 GCA_032361165.1 Enteromius paludinosus
TATGTTCATGTACTGAACTGTTATTATTCAACCATGCCAAGGTCAATTCAGTTTTCCATTCTATGGCACCTTTAATGTTCAAGTTTGAAATAATTATTTCAAATAATCAAAATGTTTTTACTTAACTATAATATCCCTGCTTATAACACTGTCAAACCAAAATCCTACTGAAAATATAAAGCCATCAAGAACAACGCATTGCAATGATGAAGCATCAGTGAATGTTTAACATTCACAGTCAGTCAGAGTGAGCATCTTAAATGACTGTCACTAAGTAAGTGCAGCATCTTTCACCTCCATTTCCACTGAAATGTGAAAAGAAACATAAATCTGAGAGGAGAGGATGAGAATGAGATATATATAAAGGGGGAAGCGGAGGAGGCAAAGAGAGGTTAGGACACAGAGACAAGGTACAACCTCTAATGATACAGCAGCATCTAATTACCCTGAGAGAGAGAGAGAGAGAGTCAGGGGTGGTGTGAGATAACAAGACTAGTCTGAGAGGATGAGAGAAAAGCGAAAAAAAATTTAATTTAAATTACAAAAGAATGCTGTCCTTTTTTTACCAGCAATTTAATTATCTTTCAGAGGCACAGTCAAAAGACACAGGCTTATTAAAAAGCTATTTCACTGACATCCTCAAAGAGCTCTAACCACTGAGACTCTAAACACTCATGAATTCCACTGAAGCCATTAAAGAGTAGCTTTAGGCTAAAAGGAGACAGGGCCGTTTTGATGTTTTTACTCTTGTGGAGGGCGAGAAAAAGCCAGAGATGGAAAGAGGGAGAAAGAGAGAGATCAGAGGAGGAGAGAAGCGTGTTCATGATCAACAGCTCATCGTCATGTGTGTCACTTCCACTCCAAGTGGGCGACAAACGCTTGAAACTACGGCATGAACATAAGCAAAGTGTGTCTTGCTTTCAGAGAATGCATTAAAGAATGTATAGTATATTTTGTGATGCGCTGAAAGTTACATGAATTTCATATTTTTATTATGATGAACTTCTTTTTGTGTTTTTGTATAAAACAATAATTGAAAAACTGTGCAGCAGAATGCAAAAAAAAAAAAGATCTCGATTGGGTTTTAAAACTGTTATGAATGCAATCCAGTCAAATGTGCAGAAATGAACCACTCTTAATTATGCATGATTTGCTTGTAATGTATTTCGTAATGCTGCGTATTTCCACAACAAAATAAATGCATTGCATCTGTGTTACTCTAGTATCAATAAACATTATCCCCCAGTTTCACAGACAAGGCTTAAGCCTAGTCCTAGACTAAAATGTAAATCTGAGCTGTTTTAAATGAAAGGAACTTGACTGATCTTAAAACATGTCAATGCATTTCTTTTGTTTTAAGATGCACACCAGTAATTCTTTTATCTAAGATGTGTTTATAAAAATGACTTAAATGTTCTAATTTAACTGTGGCCTAATCCTGACTTTGGCTAAGCCCTGTCTGTGAAACCAGGCCTATATGTTTTAATATTTTAATTGAAGTTAAGAATCAGCTTTAAATGGGTTGAGAAAGAAGAACTGTTGCCTTGACAAGTAGCTAAAATAAAATATGCCCAAGAGGTTTTTTTTCCTGTTTTATTGCACTTTTAGTTCAAGCAATAATTTGAAGGTTTTAAGTTAACAACTATTCTTCTCTAACCAATTGGTAATAAAACCAAAAGGTCAATTTAAAACCAAAGGTCAATAATTATCTAAACAGCTGCTATTTCTCTAAAGACTTTACACAAATAGCCATGATGATAAGGCAAATGCATTATTTTATTACGTTTTTTTTATTATTTTTATAAAGCGTTTTAAGACTTATTTTCAGAGAATCTCTCAAAGTAAGCTTATTTCATTTCCTGTTTAAAAAAATTTAAATTTAAATTTAATCTAAATACAATTATTTTTTAAGAATTATTATAAATAATTGTTTAAATTAAAATAATTTATAAAGAAATAAAATGAGCTTAATTTGAGAGACTTTTTTCTGTAGCTTTTGAATAACATTTTGATGTGATTAGTTTTTTTGTGCCCTTCTCTAGAATCATTACCTAGTTTGAGCATCAGGCAGCTGCAGCTAGTTCTCTAATGGTTATTAGACTAATAGTGACACTGATGAGGTGGTAACATACACACCTTGCTCCAGTTGGCTCTCTTCAGCTGCACCTCAGGTTTGTAGTCTTTCTTAGGCTGGAGGCCGAAGGGCAGCTGAGGAACAGCAGGTGCCCATCCACCAAACCCGCCTGGAGGGGGCGGAGGCATCCCAGGACCACCCATCGGAGGAGGTGGAGGAGGCATACCGGGCATCCCAGGTAGAGGAGGTGGAGGTGGAGGCATCCCAGGTGCTCCAGGTAAAGGAGGAGGCGGCGGTGGCATTCCGGGTGCGCCCGGTAAAGGTGGTGGAGGAGGAGGGGGAGGCATACCGGGCACTCCGGGAAGAGGTGGAGGCGGAGGGGGCGGAGCTAGGCCACATGCTCCAGGTAGAGGAGGCGGTGGAGGGGGCGGGGGCAGGCAAGCTGCTCCAGGAAGAGGTGGAGGAGGCGGTGGTGGGGGCATGCCCGCCTGTCCTGATGATGGAGGAGGAGGAACAGGAAGGCAGGCTTCACCAGGACGAGGTGGAGGTGGCACAGAGGAACCTGATTTGCTGGGGGGCGGAGCCACAGCCATTTGTGCGGCGATGACCTTCTGTTTGGCTTCTTTAAGATCTTTTGAGAGATTCTCAATCTAAGAAACGGAAGAAATAAAGAGGTCCTCATGAACTTCCCACCAAACAGACTTTTTTTGTTGTTCATGAGACAACACTTGCATGAATTTTCCTGGATTTCCACGTTTTCACTGCTATACACGAGACATTTTCATGAGCTTTCTGCGCAAAATGTTGCTCTTTTCTAATGAAACTTACATACATTCAAGAGTTGATTTAAATAATAAAAAAAAACTAATTTGGTATTAGGGATATGTTAATATATTTATTATTTATTATTATAGTCTAGTGTGTAAATTAGGTCATCAATAAAATTGTGACAATCATGAACACCATAGCATGAGAGGCATTGCTCACGATTTCTGCATAAAATGCAAAAATCTAGTTAACTGATGAAGGGAGAGAGAAAGACAGACAGAAGAAGGTCAGGCCAGAGTTGGAAGCACATGAGGGAGTGTCTAAATTCATGTCTAATTAGCAGCATAATTTATTTACCCAGAACTTGGCAGAACTCATTAAAAATGACCAGCCTGCTAATGTCACATAAGAGGGAGAGAATCTGAAGTAGTTCACGGGGTTCTAGCTGAAGTTTCTGATGCTTGTTTATCTGTAGGTGACGGGATGGTTGAGCTCAGCAACTTCTCTCTGACTATATGTGGATGGACAGATGGAGTGTCCAAACATCTAAACTTCTGCTGACGGCTGTGCTTCATCTCTTTCCACTGTAATTATCTGTACGCCTCTGCGTTTGTTAGATAACCCACAAACATCAGTTCTGTCCTTCCTGTTCTAATAATATCTCTCCTTCTCTCACATTTGTTTACTCTCGTCTCTGTTCATAACTTCTCACGAGTCTCACAGAAACACAATCTGGTCGACTTTGCAGTTTATTCTGGTCAACGACTGCCCGCTTATTTTTAGAGGGACAGATCGTTTCGTCTGGGTGCGTTACTGGAAAATGTGTGCTGAATATGCTTTTGGATTTATTGAAGCAGTCTGGTACTTTAAAATCACATGTATTTTGCCCCACTGCAGCTTCCTTGAAAGGTTGGTTCACCCCAAGATGAAAATTCTGTTCAGAACACAAATTAAGATATTTTTGATTCCAGGTCCAGAAACCGAGTAAAAACATCTGTAAAACTATCCATGTGACATCAGTGTAAAACTGAAGTTGATCCACTGATGTCACATGGACTGTTTCTGGATCTGGATAATTTCAGTTGTATTGCTGTCTATGGAGGGTCAGATGGCTCTCTGATATAATCAGAAATATCTTAATTTGTGTTATGAAGATGAACAAAGATTTTAGGGGTTTGGAACGACAAGAGGGTGAGTAATTAATGACAGAGTTAAAAAAATAAAAGTAAGATGTTGAAACATTTTCTGATAAACTGACAACAACTGAAAAAAAAAAAAAAAAAGTAAATTAATAATATTTAAAAACGAATCTTTTAAAGTCATGTTATTTTCTGAAATTTATTGGATGAACATAAATAATATTTTTTTTGCTATCTTAAGTCATTTTGATAATTATGAATTTACCATGTTCTTTTAAAACAAACAAACGAAAAAAATTATAATTTAAAAATCTCCCCCATGATCTATAATAATAATAATTATTGTACATATAAAATCTAAATTTACATTGTAGTAAATGTGGAGTACTAATTATAAAATCAAAACTGTACACAAAAAAGAAAAAAAAAATAATCATTATAAAAACGTTATAAATCGTTGTAAAATAAAATAAATACATGCATGAATTAATCCCTTACAGAAAAATGGTTAACGCTATTGGAAAGTCAAAGAAATTCTACTGTGTTTTTTTTTTTTTTTGAAGAAATTGGGAAAACAAAAAATATTACTGTATATTTAAAATGTTTGTAAAGATTATTTGCCTTCAATCAAATTTAAACATGCAAGAAGTCCCTAAATTTACACCACTGCCTGAGCTGGTAACCACTGGTAAAACAGAAACGGCACATTTCTCCTCTACATGACATCATTTCCTGTGGGTGTGATGCTCCAGTCTCGTACCTTGTCTTTGAGTTGGCTGATTTCTGACTGCAAGCCCTGGTTCTCTTTCTCCTGATCAGTCTTCTCTTTCCCCAGCTTCTCTTTCTCCTTGCTCAGATCCTGAACCTTCAGCTCATAATCGGCCTCCAACTTCTTCAGCTCCACCTGCAGCTCGTGACGAGCCGTCAACTCTGCATCCAGCTGCAAAGAACACAGCATCCATCATCATCAGAACATGTTTGCGTAGAAAGGTCACAAAACACATTTACAACACATAAAAGTCGTTGAACGGTTTAAGATCTTAACATTTTTAGTCTCTTCTCACCAAAATTACATCGGATTAAAATGCTCACATTATTGGTTACGAGAGGTTGTTGCAAACATTGTGTGACGCTAAACTGAGGTGATAGGTCATTTTTTATTTAAAGCAGTGCTTGTGAGCTTTACGTAAATGAAGAATTAGCATTTTCATTCAGACCACTGCAAAAAGCAAGTTTTAACTGGTCTGCCAGGCAAAAAGTGGACAGGAAGTATGCTAATGTTTCATTTTCATTTCAACAGGACTAGTTTAAATGATTCAGAGGCGACAACAACAATAACTTTCAGATTTAAAACTTTGCAGGGTTAACTTTAAATTACAGTGAAAACAGTAACACTGCAATATTTTTATGATTAAAAATAACAGTATTCTGGGCGAATACATCATAAAATGTGATTAATTCCTATGATTCAAAGCTGAATTTTCAACATCATTACTCCAATGTAACATGATCAAATCAAACCATTTTAATATGATGCTTAAGTAACATTTCTTATTATTATCAATGCTAAAAAAATTAGCACTGAACACAGATTCTTGTGTTTATTTAAGTGCATTAAAGTTAATGTTTTTTTATATATTCATGACACCAAACTTTTGAACAGTGGTGGAAACTGTATGGGGCACTTAAAAATAAAAAATATGCTAAAAGCATTTCGAACTGCAATACGCTGCTACAGCCCATCACAGGATCTCATTACCCTGCATGTATAATTCTGTGCATGTCATCCAGAAGGTCAAGCGCGTCGCATGCAGAATCTCAAGCAGGGCAGTGTGTTTGTATACTGTGCAGAGTAAATACTGAAAAAAATAGCATGACTCCTCATTTGACCAAAGTGATATATCGTGTTATCAATAAAGTCTCAGGTGACCCGTGTTTACACAGTGACCCTCAGTTTATCACTATAAAAGGTGGGCTGTTGTTGTTGTCAGTGCGGGCGACTCGGAGGACAGATTCAAGAACAAATCTGAGCCGAAATGAAGCCTCTGTGGATTTTAGTATTCACCTCACAAACTTCCACAAAATCTGTCCTTCTGCCTCACACAGACAGACGTTGACAATTTCCGGTGACATTGACGACGGGTGTTTGCAAGCCAGACATGCAATTACGTGACAGCAGCGGAAATGGAAGGGTCACATGGGCGCGCACACACACACACACACACACACACACTTTTTCCATGTGTTAGTAATGAGAGTCGTTTGCTGTCGCTCTTCTGACGACACACTGCTATTACTCTGAATTAGAAAGGGAAGGAGGGGAAGAGAGAGGAAGAGTAAACACTCGCCTGACAAGCCCGATAGCACACACACACACAATCACACACACAAATGCATAAGTAAAGCAGAGAGCATTGCGGTGTTTACTTGAGTATAAATTTCAGGTGACTTGTCAAGAATCTGTCAAGGTCACATTACACACCCCACCATCCACATCAACCCATTTTGCTAAAAAAAATACCTATTTATTAAAGATTCATTGCTTTATATGTAATCTTATGTGCATTTATTAGTTTTACTTGCTGCACTGCCTTCCAGCTTATAAAAAAAAAGATTGTAAGTAAGATTTAAGATTAAAATGCCAAATTATATACGTGTGTGTGTGCACACACGCACATATAAAATTCATATACACATATATTTAACATTCAAATTTAATTGTTTCATATAGAGAACTTCATTGCCTAATTGTAGTGATATACACATTAATTAATTTTCATTTGCTATAACAAAAAAATAAATAAATCATCATTAACATTTAAACATAATGGCAGATTTTGCTGCATTGTATTTAATTAATGATTTTCATCTATCCATTTGTATATCTTTTTATAACATTGGTTAGTTGTAAACATTAAAATTAAAATAAAGAAAGGTGAATTTATGATAATGAGAATTTTAAGGTTAAATGTGTGTGTCATGAAAAATAAACCATGGTCAATAATGCCATGTGGGAGAAAAAACTAATACAAAAAAACACTTAGCTGTAACATCTATTATGGTAGAATTTGTTGCAAAGAACTTAATTTAATTTGTGGTGGTAAATAAAAATGAATCAAAACCTTAATAAATGGCTAAATAATCTGCTTTTAAATTGCATTACTGTAGCAAAACACTGTAATACAATAATGAGAATCTACTTTTAATCACATAAATGATGCATCATGGTAATGACAATTTGAGGGTTAATTTGACTAAAATAATAAAAAAAAAACGTCACAAAGAAAAAAAATAAGCACTAATATTTATACATTTATTTATGGATTTGGGAGTGAAATATGACCTTACTTGTTTTTTGAGAAACCCGCAGAAGATGCATACACACACACACATTCAGATAAAGCCACACAAACACACACACACACACACATACAGGGTAATTGTAGACTGTGTTTGGTGAGTTTACAGGGAAGATGTCAGGAAGAGACAGGAAATCTCCGTTCTGCTCGTCTCACCTCCCAAATTACACATCTGTCAACTGACAGGCGCGCTGAGACAGCGGGGGGCGTCTGGGAGCAGCGGCTGTGTGTGTGTGCCGCAGTAGATCTGCTGATGTTGATCGATATTGGAGGCCCATTCGATGCATTTCATCAGACAATGATTTAGTTTAAATCTGTGTGTCATTCTTCCTAGCTAAAGCATGTGTTTGTCCGAGTCAATACCTTCTTTTCCAGCTCTGTGGCCTTAGCTTCACTGATTTCCACTTTGGTTTGATCAACCATGTTATCTAGAAAGAAAGAGAGACAGGCAGCGATTGAATAGATGTTTTAGAGGTGTGTGTGTGTGTGTATGTGTAAAGTGCCCTTCACTGCGACGAGTCTCTTTTCCTCCTGTGATTCGTGCTCTGATTACTGAACGATCTAATTAAAATCTGCTGCTCGCTCCGTCCCATCTCAAACTCACGCTAAAATAAGAAACCCAAAAGCGTCTTTGAAAATCACCACACAAAGGGCAGCGTACATTTATACATCTAAAGCTCCTGGAAAACTCTTCTGTGTCTGTTCTCAAACCCTAAAGTCTCTCTGAACTCCAGATCAATATCACTCGCATGTGTTTGGCGTTACAAACCAAAAAGAGTCTCAGGAAAGCGAACAAAGCTTAGTTTAACCGGGGAGTTAGGGAGAGGGTCAGCGCTGATGTCAGCGGCCAATGGGAGGGGTTTCTGGTGAGATATGATAATGAGATCACAGGTGGTGGGGAATATGAAAGCAAAATATGAAGTACAAAAGGAAATGCACAAAGAAATTGGCAAGGAAGGGAATTTCAGCAGTAGAGAGTAAAGCATGGAAGTTGAATTGGAATTGAGGAGGAAAGACAGGAAGTATGGAATGATGTTTGAAAGGAAGTACAAAGAATATGGAAGTTGAGAAGGAAGTTTGAAAGGACATTCTGAAGTATAGAGCTTGGTATGGAGGTTCAAAGGGAAATAAGAACGTAAAGCAGGAAGGATGGAAAAGATATTTTATTTTTTTTTTAAATGATATTTAAAAGAAAGTATGGAAAAAGTATGGAAGTACAGTATGGTAAGGCAAGTTCAAAGGGAACGGAAGCAAGACAGAAAGAATGGAAGTATGGAAAGATCTGTATGGAAGTTTATAAGGAAAGATGAAATAAAAGGAAGTTTCTATAGAAGAATGTAAGGTCTGGAGATAAGCTTGGAAGGAGAGCGGGAAGTATGGAAATAGGTTTAGAAGAAATGAAATTTGAAAGGATGTTTAGAAGTACAGAGTTGGAAAGGAAAGATGAAAAGTACTTTGAAGGAGTTAAAAAGAAGTACTGGAAATACTGAAGTGGAATTGAAAGAAGGAAGTAGGAATAGAAGTCAGAAGTATAGAGGAAAGAGTGCATGGAAACACGGGGATGTACAGAATTAGGAAACAGGTGGGCTGAAAGTATGGATGTTAGTTTACTCTCAAATAAAGGTACAAAAGCTGTCACTGGAGAGGTACCTTTTCAAAAAGGTACACTTTTGTACCTATTAGGTTCAAATATGTAAACTTTAGGTACTTTTAAATGTACGTTCAAGGTATAAACATGTACCTTTTGAAAAGGACAGCTTTTGTCCCTTTATTTCTGAGAGTGCATGAAAGCAAAGACAGACCGTTTGAAAGGAAGAGAAAAAAGTTCAATGAGAGGAAAGGAGACATGGGAGTAGGGTGGAAGACAAATGGAAGTAAAGAAGCTTGTACAGGAGGAAGTATAGAATGAAATCTGATCATAGAAGCAGGTTCAAAAAGGAAAGAAGAAAGTATGAATGTTTGGTAAGGAAAGTTTGAAAGGAAGTATAGAAGTACAGAAGGATGCTTGAAAGGAAGTACAGGACAAAGTTTATAGGTATGGAAGTATGACAGGAGGAGTAGGTGTATGGAAGTTAGGCCGTCTTCACGCTTGGCGTCTGTTCTGACAAGAAAAAGTTGACAAGAGTGCTTTTTTAGAAAAATAAAACACTGGCACTGCTACAAACAAGCAGCCAGGAGCATTTTTTGTTGCTATAGCAACAGCTACAACAGTAGTCTAAGTGCGGTGTGCTGCAGAAATTTCAATAAAGCGTAAAAAGTTGGCTCTTGCATTTGCTTTTGAAGTGAACGGGGAAGAAAGTGTCGATTCACGACGACGTTTGGTGAAGGAACCAGTATGCTGCTTACAACTATTTAGTCCAGGAGCTCCATTTTTTCTTTTTATGGAAACAACAGATCTCACTACTCGCTTGGTCATTGGTCAGCTGTCAAAAGGGCGCTTGATATAAGGCGTTTTTTTAATGTATTTTTTAAGTTTAACTTTTTTCAACTCGAAAAGACGCTCTGAGCAGCAGAAAGAGACACCGGCGGTGGCGTTTAAAAAAACACAGAGAACTGAAATAACGGTTTACTGCACAGGATTCTCATGTAAAACAGAAGCTGGCAGCTTCAAAAAACATACCAAGTATGAACAATTCACAAGGAGGCTCAAAAGAAAAGATAAAAGGTGAAACAGTTTAGTTTAAGCAGTGGGAAGTACAAAACGAAAACTACACTGAGAAGTAAAGACGTGAAGGAAGAAGGCTGTGTTCAACATGTTTTAATAGTTCGAAATTGTGAAAACAATTTATTTAATTAAAAGAGTGTTGCACCTGATTATTCTGGATGAGATTTGAGACGTTCTGCTGTTTCCTGCGTGATTCTGAACGCTGCCAGCCTGTGGCCAAATGAGGCATTACAGTATCTTATCTTTGTCTCTTACCTATGAGGTGGCCCACGTCCATATCAAACTTCCTGCATTTGAAGTCTGGATCACAGCCGTTCCTGTGCAGAACGATCTGAGCCGTACACTCATCGATGAGTTTATAGTACTGAGGCCTGAGACACAAGCAGAGAGAGAGAGAGAGAGAGAGACGTCAATCTGTGTTTGACCAGCATCAGTAAGGACATTCTCAAGCTCGGAAAGAAGCCAAAGAGAGATACGGAGCAGTGAGTTCATAAAATAAAATAAGAGATTTTCATCACACAAGGTCGCTCACACCAACCATCCATGATGACCTCCGGTGACCTTTCAAAATGAGATGCTGTAGACAATCTTATCCATCAAAACTGGATTATGACACTCAGAAATGCTGGCTAGGCAGGTGGCTCACTAGTTTTGAAACATAGTCCATATGGGATTGTGTGTGAGTGTGCAATGAGATCAAATTTAAGTATGTGAATGCAGTAATACAGTACACTATAAGATTTCAGCACTCAAAATAAGATATGAGATAAGCTATTTTATTAATAGCTATCCGTGTTATTTAATTGATTAGATTTTTTAAATGAATTCAAGTAGCTTAGAATCAACATGAATCTTTGTAGAAAAAAAATGACATTTATTAATTTTAAAAGGTTTATTACAGTCAACTAATAGTAAAATTGACAATATTTGGCATATTTTGTTTAACTTAATGTACTAAAAAACATTCAAACTATATAGAAATACACAAAAACTACTAAAAAATTCAGTGAATGTAGAATATATGAGACAAACTATATTAAATTAGTTCAATGTATGACAGGGGTCACCAAGTCCAGCCCTGGAGGGCCGGTTCCAACTTGCCTCAACACCTGCCTTGAAGTTTCAAGTATACCTAGTAAGAGCTTGATTAGCTGCTTCAGGTGTGTTTGATTAGAGTCGGAGCTAAAATCTGCAGGACACCTGCCCTCCAGGACTGAACTTGGTGACCCCTGATGTATGAGCTTGAAACCAATACGTTTAGTGAGGATAAATATGTAAAGCTGGGTATTGTGTATGTAAAACATATTTAGTGTATGAGTGCTATTACAAAAAATGTATCTTAACAATTACGCTGCACATTAAGTGAGTGTTTCTGGGTGTGTGTGTGAGACAGAGAGTGAAAATAGGCGACACCTTTGTGTTTGTGATGGTTTGATATTTGAGAGGTTTTCCAGACAGTCCATTTGTGAGAAATCTGCCATCTTGACCTGGTGTGAAACGAACTCGATACATTCTTCATTTTCCACCAAGCTGTTTCTTTTTCCCTTTATTTGCCCTCTTTTTTCTCCCTCGCTTCCCTCTTTCTCTCTCTCTCTCCAACTCCCCGTTTCTTCGGTGGAGCGAGAGAGACCCCTAGTGTCCGTGTGAAAGCACAGCCGCTCGTTTGCGTTTAACCAGAGGCTTTTGGAGAAATCAGAATAATCCTAATTAATTCTCTCTCGTCAGTGATTAAAGTGGTGAAATGAGAGTTTGTTTGTGGGCAGACGGGCCGCTCGGGGATTTGAGCTGCGGTTATATTTGGAGGATAATTATATGGAGGCGTCGTCACTTTCTGCCGTGTGTCAGCACATTAATAGCTGAAGAGAAACTCGCATGAAACGATTCTGCTGATGGCAGCAGAGAAAGACCTGCAAACCGCTCCGTCTCGCACTTCTGGTGCTCTGCTCCTTTTCTCAAAACTCATTTACCTCCTTACCAAACATTCACAACATTTATTTCACTTCTTTGCTCATAATCTGCAATTAAACGGTTAGTTCAGCTTACATTTCATCATTATTTAATCATTTTATGTCCTCCATGAGGTCTCATGCTGCAAAAAAGGACCTAAGAGTGAATCAAGCTCTATATTTGATGTCTTCAAGTCACACAGCAGTGATGATCAGTTCTCAAACTTCTCACTCAAAACTATCCTATAGTCAAACAGGCTTCTGTGTTATGATGATCCATGATGGTTTTACAAAGCTTTTTTGACAAGCTTAGACAAGTTTATAATATAACAAAGTTTCTGCAGTGTGCAGCTTGTATGTGAATTCATTCATAATATCAGAACTTTGAGTTTTCATGAAAAACCCAAGCAATCTAATAAATATTTGATCAAATTAGCCATGATTTTTAACATCAGAGCTGCAAAATTCTGGATTTCTTCCCCTTAATTGTATTATTAGAATTTTTTACTTTATTTCTTTTTAAACAGAGATCATGATCCCCTTCTAAATGTAAATGTTATTTGATGATATTTAATGACTACTAAACTGTTGTTTACTGGAAGTTTATCAACTTTATTTTAAAACATCTATTTTTTTTTATTATTATTATCTTCAAATCACAATTCTGAATGAATGATACAATGATTCACTGGTTACTAGGTGAATCTGTGGTTTTGAATGATTGTTTTTGTTTCCACCTACTGGCCTAAAGATGTAATGGTACAACATGTATTTGAAGCATTGAAGGGATAGTTCATCCAAAAATGAAAACTTGATGTTTATTTGCTTACCCCCAGGGCATCCAAGATGTAGGTGACTTTGTTTCCTCAGCAGA
>JAUMHQ010000071.1:4663670-4678722 GCA_032361165.1 Enteromius paludinosus
TTCTTTTTTAATAAATCTGCAAAAATGTCAACAATTCTGTGTTTTTCTGTCAATATAGGGTGCTGTGTGTACATTAACAAGGGAAAAAATTAACTTAAATGTTTTAGCAAATGTCTGCAATATAACAAAGAGTGAAAAATGTAAGGGGGTCTGAAAACTTTCCATACCCATTGTGTGTCTCTGATATTTCTTAGAAAATGGTAATTCTTCTCATTATGCCTTTAAAAAAAAAAAAAAAAGAAAGAAAGAAAGAAAAGAAAAACATGATGGGGGGAATGGGGACAAATACTATGCACAGCAGAGTAAATTTGAATTCAATACATAAAAATGAGTTAGTGACTTTATAATACATTATTTTCCTGGTTCAGCCTGTAATTTAGACAGCAGAACATTCTATTGCATGTTCTAAAATGAAATAAAATATAGGTACAAATATTATATACAGAAGAGTAAATTTAATTAAATTAAAAGTTAACGTTTATTTTCTTTGTTTATTTTTCTTTCTCCTGGCATATAGTGCATATAAAGTCATTTAGCATTCTATTTCTATTCTATTCTATTTCGCTGTAAAATAGAAGATAATTAAATTAGGGTGATGGGGACAAATAATAAATACAGAAGAGTACATTTAAATGTAAAACTGTATATAAAAATAAATGAGTAATGTTTTATCTAAAAGATATAATTTATTTTCTGCTTTGGTTTTTGTTTTTTTCTCCTGGCATAAAGTGCATATAATATCAATTGGCATTTTTATTTCATGTTATAATAATGTTAAAATAAAATAAAATAAAAATAAATTTCTTCCTCACAAACCTTTATTTAATTTCTAAGCGAAGCGCGCCACCTTCTGGTAACAATATATACTTGTGTGTTTCAAAGCACATTCATGTGGTTTAAAAGGTAGGAAAACCTCATTTAGACTTGCCTGCTCGTTTCTTATTTGTCCCATTAACAGGTAAAAGCAGAACGGATCCTGATGAACTCATGCTGGTTAAGGCTCATTAGGAGACATTTCATTTTGCTCATCTTTCCAACATCATTAAGTTTAATGGCAGACTTCAGAATCACCGGAGAGAAGCTGCTGACAGCTAACTAAATCAGTGTAAATCAGCGGTGTGTGTAATTAACAGGCCTCGGACGGGTATGGGTGTGTGAAAGAGTCAAAAAAAGAAAAGCTCTTTCCAGATAGTCTGTGCATCCATTTCTTTCTTTAAGCGAATGCAGAATACTTCCTCCAGCTCTGCAGAAATCAGTCTGATATTGTCCTCAGTCAGTCAGTCACGGTGTGTTTCTTAGTGAATGTGCTGACTCAAGCCAACCCAGTTTCACACTGAGTCATTATGATCTACTGCACACACTCCAATTTACCCAAACTCTAGTCTAATCCCACCGGCGTGTAAAAAACCCCAAGGAAATATCAGGGGCCTGTGACACTGAAGGGCCCCGGACTGACAGAAGGTATGGTAATGATGGTTTGTTGTGAAGTAATGAGGACATTCTCTGTCACGCAGAGCTTTCCACACACAGACACTTCTATTGTCTTTCTGACTGCAGATTAACCCACAGACTAACGCTATCCGTTTTTAGAAATATTGTTTCTCATTAGGAAGCAGTTTCTCTGTTGAGAACAGGGAAATAAAGAGTGTTTATGATGCTGAGTGCAGTACCAATTGGCCTACAATAGTTTTCTTGTTTGAAGTGAATAAAAGCACAAATACCCGATAGGAAATAACCCAGGGTTTTTTTGATTTTCAAAAATCATTTTAAAATTGTTTAATTCAATATTTTTTATTATGTTTTCATGTTTTTGCTAACCCGTAGTTTAACTGCAATGCACAGTAAAAACATGACTTTTCATTTATTTTATAATTTAGAAACAATTCTGATTAATATATATATATGAATTTTCCATTTCATTTTCTTATTGAAACAATCATTTATTTAAATAATTAAAAATGTATATTTTTAACATTTCTGTGTTACTGGGATTTATTAAACAAATGGGTTTTTCTTCTTCTTTTTCTTTCTTCTAAACTATAAATCCACCGAGTGCATGTTTAATTCAAGACATATCTGCAGTGCTCCTCCATTTCTCCTGTAACCCATTCTAAATGTAATTTATTTAATGATATTCACTTGATTTAACTGCATATTCCAGGTAACAGGGTTTAAAAATGCAAAATTGCATATCAAATAAATATCAAGCAGCTCATGTGCAATTTAGTGTGAACTCCAGAGGAGAATGAAGCTTTTCTTTCTGAAGGTAAAGCACTTTCTCTCAACTGCCCTTTATAAAACCTTTTTAAGAGTTTCAGGCCCTTTTCCTAGTTAAAAGTTTCTCTTAGATGTGGACATTTTCAAAAAAGCTGTCCTCAAGTGTAGCTAGGTCAGAAACTCTCTCTCTCACACACACACACACACACACACTGATCAGAATCAGGACTGTATCTTATTATACCTCAAAACAGTTGGATATTTGTGTCATGGCCATTGGTTTCTCTCGGTCTGTGCGAGCTGCTCAGAAAGGCTCTTGAGGAAAGAGACTCATCCATTTGTCTTGGTTTCATATTATAGGCCCGGCGTCGGTCTTATCGAGTCGCACCTGATTCTCTGCGTCTGTCATCATGGCTTTGGCGCATCGGATGCGGATTAAGACAGATATCAGATTGATTTATATCTCCGCTGGCGCTGACGTCTTACGTAACTTCGGGAGAATAAAATAACTGTCAGACAAACATAGATAAATGATTCGAGCTCAGGATGGAAGACTAACTACTGCTGGACTCATTTAGCTGCTGTGTCTCACAGGACACAATAATGACCTTTCACAACCTCAAACCTTTAGCTCAGATCTTTGAAGGAACAATTCAGCAGTAAAACTATTATCCTGCCATTATTTACTCACCCAAATAGAAAAACTATTAGAAATCCTTGTTAATTGAAATTAAGACTGAATCTTTAGATGAAAAACTTGGCAACTACTGGAAATAAAATACTAAAGTTACTAAACTAAAATAAAGCTGAATATAAATAATAATAAAAAAATTGAATTACATAAATTGCATAAAAGTGCATAAAATTAAAGTGAAAAATCTAAAAATAAAAGCTTATTCAAACAGTATAAACACATAGTATTAATAAATACTATTATTTCTAAAAAATAAAAAATGGAAACAAAATGACTGAAAATAAACTTAAAATATACTAAATAAAAGCTCATAAAATATATTAATAAATACATATGAACTAAAACACAAAAAAAAATACTAAAAGTAAATTAAGTTAATTTACTTTTAGTCATTTTTTTGTGTTTTAGTTCATATGTTTTATTAATATAATTTATGAGAAAATATATAGAAAATAAACAGAAAATATATAAGTTTTTTTTTTTTTATATTAAGAAATACTATAGTTGTACATAAATAATACTAAAATAATAATGATTGGAATTGTTGCCTTGGAAACCAGCTGAAATAAATACGTAAAACATTCTAAAAATGACAACAAATGTATCAAAACCTTAAATTAAAATGCAATCAGGAAATATACAACACAAAAAGAACAAAAAATTACTAAAAAATTGTTAAAACAAAAATTAAAATGTAAACCGAAAACAAAAATTAAAGAAAGCTTATTAACAAAATCAATAAAGACTAAATGAAAAACGTAAATAACTAAATAACAAAAGCATATATATTTAAAGTAGTAAAAGTACATATTGTAAAAAACCAAGTAAAATATTAAAATATAGAAATATAAGCTTTTTCAAAATATTATATAATAAAAAAAATATAAATAATATAAAATAAAAGATGTAAAGGTTATTTTGGATTTGAAAGCTAATAATTTAGTGTTTACGTCATATGTGTTCGGAAAAAAAAAAAAACACAACAAAACCACACAAGGATGAGTAAACGATGGCCTAAGGATGAAGACCACTAGACCGTACCTGTGTGCTCAATTAAAAAGAGATGATCTGCATGTTTGCTGCTTCTCAACAAAAGCTCATCCTATCAGCCACGATCAGTTTCAGCACATTGTCCAGACAGAGACGGTCATGAACGTGAGATTTAATCATGGTTCAACATCGTACAAGAAAATAATTTCTTACATAACGCACACGACTCGTGGTAAACCGTATATTGACAGAAAAGGCCGTGCAGAAGTACAAAACAGTCATTATATACAGACGGATCGATCACGCGGCTGAGTTGGGCTTCAGTCCGGCACCGGTTCTCAAGCGGGTCATTTGTAGGAGCTGCGGGCCTCTCGCAGTGAGCGGTCGTAAGGCATGGAGGCGAAGAAAGAGTTCCTCAGCTGACAGTTGATGAAGAACACGATGAGGAGGACCAGCAGGAAGAGCACCAGGCACATCACCACATACGTGGCCAGGTCCGGTTTGTCAGGCTCGCCCTCTCTCAGAGCGCTCCCGCGGCCCGTGGGCTTCAGGAGGGCCGACACGCTCACGGGCCCATGGGACACGTTCAGCGGCGCCGGTGTGTGTGTGTTACTCATCAGATCGAAGTCTCGCGCCGCTGCCGTGGAGTTCAACAGCATCTGCCTCAGCATGATGAATCTAGACTGAAACAGACCAATACACAACATTCACTGTTCATTTTACTGTGCAGTGTAATTCATATATCTCATAAAACTTACTATTACTGCATTATATTATGTATAAATGACATTGGGCCTAGCTGTCACGGGGTCTGTATGTCAGTTATATATCAGGCAGATTATACAGATGCTTGCTTTTTAGTTCTTGACAGTATAAAATCCTGTTATTCTCTAAAATACAAACCTATATGAATTTTATATCTGTTGAGTGAACTGAACACATCAAATCCATGTGGGCATATCATTAAGACAAAATTGATTAGATAATAAAGACCTATTTGAACTGAAACATTGAATGTGTTCTCAGAATGTACAAGGGAGGTTGGGGCAAGTTGTCACATGATATTTATTTACTGCTTTATTTATTGTGGCGCTTATTCCAAAATAAACAACCAGTATCATCATCATCATATTATTAAATCTGTTGGAGGAAAACTGATCTCATTAAAACCACACTAACATATAATTAAGGAATAAATCTTTCTATGATGAAGATATGTTTGAAACGAAACATTAAATATGTTAAAACATGTTCTCAGGACCAGAGTATTGTACATACAAGGCAAGTCGGGGCAAGTTGTCACATTTTATTTATTTACTGCTGTTTACTGCACAATAAATCAAGAGATGAGTCACTAATTAAGACAAAATTCACCATATGAATAAGGTAGACTTGAAATGGAATGTTAAACTGATTTTCTGGATAAGAGTATTTTAGATATAACGCAGGTTGGGGCAAGTTGTCACACATTATTTATGTACATAGTTTAACTGATTAATTTTCATTACTTAAAATCCATCATATTTCATGCAATGCATTTTAAATGCATACTGTTGCTTTTTTGTTACTTTTTTTGTTTAAAGATTCTCAATCCAGTATCAATCCAACGCTAGCTTCTTATTGTGACAACTTACCCCATATCATGTGACAGCATGTTTAACGTGTGTTCAATGAACCGTGTCTTTTATCCAAACAACATGTATGTTTAATATATGTTTAATGTACGTTTACTTTCATAAAAATAAACCTAATAAGCTTGTAAGTGACATGTAACCCCGGGTGCCCTCTACATGTAACTTTATTTATGTAAATACGCCTTTGCGCGCATGAGCTCTGGAATAAAAACGCAATTCACTGAAAGTGTCTCAGATGCGCGCTCGGTGTCTGTTGGGCTTATTTCAGAGGTTTCGGGGTTTCGCTTACCGTCTGTGCGCCGCGGACAGCAGGGCGAGGAGGGGGACGCGGCGCGTCGTTGCGTTCGCATTCCACGAACTCCTCAAGACCACCAGACCTCCAACACACCTCAGACAGGGGCTATGATCATCGGCACTACATCCATAGATGGCTCAATCAGTCTATCCATGTCCCACTGTTTGCTTTTCCATAGATTTATGCGCCAGCGGAGAGAGAAGTGCTCTCCAATCACACCGACGGATCCAAATGTCTTCAAATAAACGCGCAGTGAAGGTCAATAACAGCGCATGACGGGTCTCAATATCCTTACACACACACAATCACTCCTTTCCGACAGGTTTCCATGGTTTGGAGCGGTGCCCGTCTACCCAACATCCCGTCGCATGTTTATATCCAGGGAAAGTGGCTTTCCACACGCGCACCCGTTATCCGAGACCTAAGGTAACTGGGGTCGATCGATCCGGTTCGACTGGAGAGGAAGAGTATTTAGGAACAAATAAAAGAAACATAGAAACGCAATGTGCACGAGCAGTTCTCTGTGCGCAATGGAGACGGAGACGCGCTTATGTCTCTCTCCCTCGCTCTTCTCAGACAGACTCTTTAATTTGAGGCAAAGTGAGTGGAAGAGTTTCAGGAGGGTGCGGAATGTCTCAGAGAGGTTTTACCGGGAGAGAGAGAGAAACATGCAGCCTATCAGGTGAACCAGCCATTTAAAGGGACCACTTGAGTCGATGCTGATGTCATTAACCCTCGGTTTTGTTCGGTCACTTTAGGCCGGAAAATAAAAATGTATGTAAATGTTAAAAATCGCTACTTCGTCGGAATGTTACGAAACTAGATGACTTTGATGGCTGTCCCTATATGTGACCAATAAATAAATAAATAAAATAAATAATAATAATATTTAAATAAATAAATAAATAAATAAATAAATAAATAAATAAATAAAAATCAAATGTGTCTCAAAAATGACCACTATTGGAAAAGAATGGGAAATATGCAAAAATTCAAAGATTTGTTTGTGTGTGTACGCTCAAAAATATCAGGAGTGCAAAATAGACACCCACAGACAGACATGAGCTAGTGTGACTGTAATACAAAGCATGTTTCTGCAAATGCTTGAAATCAAATCAATAATTCAGCCAAAATGCAGTAAAAACACAGACACCGATGAAGGGGTTACGCTCTAAAACATCAAGAGTGCAAAACAGACACTCACTCACTCACAAACACCCAACAAACCATTATTCACTTACTGGTCTGGTTGTAACAATATTGCAAAACTGAAAAGAACTCAGAGGTTGAAATCAGGATTCATCAATTGATGCCATAATTGAAAAGCAATTCGAAATATTAGAAAGAAAATATTTTATAAACACTTATCATCATTTCTGAATTCTTTTGAAACACAAAATAAAATGAAAAAAAAAGTACATTATTGAACAAAAATACATCACATTGATTGCATCCGAAAAAAAGTTACATTTCAGGTCTCCAAACAACACAAGTTTCTTCTCTTCTATAGACCTGGCATAGCCTACTGTACATAATGTGGCAGTATAATCATCAGTTCCTCTAATTATCCTAACAGATACATTCATACAAGTTTTCTTAACAAGTTAGGAGTGCTGCGTGATGTTCAACTAAACAAATCTCTCAACGAAGCCATCAGCTTCTTGAAGCATAAACATTGTGTAGTGCCGATTACTGTCACTCATTAATATTAATGCATTTTAAGCCTGAGGACACACCCTCCTTGTGGTAATCACCATTGAAGAACATCGTATCACAGCTCAGAGGTTAAACAGCTCATCAATATTCATCAGCACCTGTCTAGAATTAGCATTGCATACATGGGGTTGAACGGAGCAATCGGGACAGAGTCACATTGTTTGGGTGACCCCGCTAAAGTGAACAGACGGGCCGATTGGACACGACCATAAAATGTCATTTAGACACAAAAGTGTTTATGCATCAGTAAAGAAGTGCTCACACCAAGGACAGTAATAAAGTTTAATTTCTGAATTAAACACCTACTTTACCACATCCAATCAGTTCCTAGTAGAAAAAACAAGCCACACCCCCTAGTTTACTCATTCAATATTCTGTTGTTTTTCCAATAGGTTTGCTTTTAGTTAGATATTTGATGTTATAAAAGCAGGGTGTGGCATCATGATTGTTTACTTGTGATTGAATCTGAATCTTGGGCGAGACTTTGATAGCGCAGCTCCGTCTCATGGTCACTACTGAGCAGACTTTGGCTCCAAATAACATCACTCGGCTTCACTTTTCTATAGTGGAAGGAAATGGAGAGGTATCATAGCTCCATATTTTTCTACAGTCTACAATCAGATGCAGTTTTGAATGCATAGGATTTTTTAATTGCTTAAACTGCTTTCCATGTTCAAATCAGCGTTTTGTTTTCGGGGCTCTTTAAAACACCAGTACACTTAAGAAATAGAAAATAAAAATACTTTTTGAGAGAACTGCGCTTTAAACGCTTAGCCTGCAATTTGCCTAAAACTAAAGTCCTTTGAGAGTGCTGTGTGTAGAAGACAAAAGCTTTCTCAATCTGTCTGTCCCAATCTGAATAGAACTATAATAAGCTTCTCCACTGTGTTATTGTGTCATTATTACTTGTGTGCGAATCACACAAATGTGAAAATAACGCACCCAGGAATCATTAGCATTTATAAAGCACATCTCACCGCTAACCTAAAGGGGTCAAGAACTGGGAAATCAAAATTTCCATGAAATTTCCTTGAAAAGGCCATGATAATGTCAAAACTTTATGCAAATGCTCCAATAGTTCTTGTTTGTCTAAAAACAGCTTTTATTGAACCAGTCTGCCAAAATGAGAGCTTGTGGAATGTGTCACGTTATGATGTAATTACTCACCACCAACGAGAGAGACAAATGCAGACACAACACAATCAAGATGGCACAGAAGACAACAGGACGCACAAGCTTTTGTGCTGCATCCTTCTGATCCAAACATCCAAAGATAGTGGATGAACTTTATTTCCAAAGACGTTCCAGACGGCATCAGTAAGAGCTTGATCCTTTGTTCACGTGATATTACCACAGATATCGCAACAATCAAATGTGTGAGTTACTGTTTTTATTACATGGAAATTACGCTGTGTTTTACTCATCTTCAAAGCATCCTAGGCGTACGTGGCTTTCATCTTTCAGATGAATCCAGCTATCTTAAAAATTGTCCTGAAACTTCTCATCTCTATCACTGCAGTCGGTGAAGTGGCCAAAACACGTTAAATTAAGTGCGCTCAAATGTAATAAAACACCCCTAACTCTCACTAACCCTGGGGGTGAATTAAGGCCTCCAGTAATGAATCCATGCGTTTTTTAAAAGATAAATATTCCTCTTTTGAACGTACTAAACACTTTTTTCTCACTTCTGCTGACTCTGGTAAGCAGAAGTATTCCGGGAGTTGACGTAGAACATTATGTGCCGCAGCGCGCACAAGCCTCTGGGAATTGTAGGAGCAAAGGAATCAACGTGTCTTTACTTTAGCAAAGGAAAACCAGTCTCCTCTTGTCTTGTATTGAAATTTTCTGATGTTTTCCTTTGCAAATCCTTGGTTTGTGCTTCTAATTCATGACTGACATTTTGTTTTGTTCTTACGCCATCCACCCGGGGCTGCTTCCAGTTACCGAAATATGGATATCTATCTTTAAAAAAAAACACATGCATGCACTACAGGAGGCCTTTACTCAACCCCTGGAGCTGCGTGATGTTTTATACGGATGCGCTTACTTTATACAATGTCTTCCGAGCTGTAAACACCCGCTTAGTCCCCTAAGAAGGCTTGGAGGGGTCTGAATAGTTTTTAATATAACTCCAAGTGGATCCATCTTGAAGTAGAAAGTCATATTAGGATGCTTAGAAGGTAAGTAAAACACAGCTTAATTTTCATATTTGGATGAACTAACCCTTTAAACGCCTTGTTTGATAGGTGCTGAGTATTTTTAATCTAAATCACAGCAGTGATCAGTGAAGAATGTCAACAACAACTGTTAGCCAATCACAACTGGGCATCTACGAATGCAAAAAAAATGAACCAACGCACCCTTAAAAGGTTCTCGATTGGCCACTTTTTGTGGTCCTTACTGGCTCTATTATTTCCCTCTAAATAAAGTGGAAACATTTGGGAAAAAGCTGTCACGCTTTCAGCTTGAAAACATGCCAGTCTGCATTAGATGACCAGGTTAATGTGCTCTAGGAAGACTTTGTCACCTCATGTAAGCATCTTCGCCAAAAGTGCAAAAATCTCCCTGCCGCAGCTGAGCATAAATATCCTCCGGTGGTATTTGCATCCGCTGGAAGGGAAGAACGTAGATGTAATTGCGGCGGGCTAAGGAGATTATAATTGCTTTGCAACTGACACTTTTCTTCTAAAGGGCCCATTTTGCCACCGGGAACCTTTCTGCCTCCACCAACACTGACCCATTTTTCTGTTCTTGCGCTGTCCAATTCAATCTACCTCTAATCCCCTCGCTGACAAACTAAGTCGCTCGCCTTTATGAAATTCCACCTGGAGGGCTGTTATGATTGTAGAGATAGAGTGGACATGTACGGGACGCAAGTGAGAAAGAGAAAAGAAATGTAAGGGAGTATTTTTAGACCACCAAACAACATCTCTTTGTTCACCCTCATTAGTATCTGGCCTTGCGATAGAATTTCGCACATATATGTTAAGAAAATGATACCAGTCTTTCCCTCGCTTCTCTCGTGCTGCAGGTTCTGCATGTAATTAACCATGAAAGACGTAAAATCACACTTGAGGACAACGGCGCTCCATTACAAGAGGCGATGAGCAATCTTCCTCCTACGTTCCCGCTGATGACAGGAGCATGTTCTCGGCAGGGGAGACACAGGGTAATGGGAGATAAGTCTTCCCGCCAAAGGCCTGCTGACGCATTGGACGGCAGCCACACGAGGCTCGCTAACGAAGATCCGCGATTCATCATGTCAAGCTCTGGGTCTTTTCGAGGTTTCGTGAAGTTAGCATCCCACTGCCGTTTGTGGCTGGGTCACATGTTACGAGCACAGGGCGCTCCTGACAGAAGTACACACGAGGTGAAGTGGGGATTGCCTGAAAATACATTTTTCTGTAGAGGTGTGCCATGGATTATATTGACATCATTTAACAGACTTACGTACTTAGGATTTGGAGTCAACTGATGACTAGAATATACAATTTAGGAAGTTACAACATGATGCTTTGGATTTAGACTCTGGTTTACTGATACAGAGTATTTGTGAAAAATATTTAGAATAAGAGACTTCAAATAATCTCTAAGCTGATTAAATTAGCTTGAGAAGCGTGGTGATTAGACTTATTTTCACTTGCTAGACAATAATAAAAAATTGTATAGGCCGCATCCAAAATCTAAATAAAGCTGCCTCTGCAAGTGGAATACATAGATGGCTATAAAGTCACACTGGATTCCAATGTAAACGGTTAAATTAGTGTACACTAAATTTTATAATTTTGCAAACATTATGGACAGTTTGGAACATTCTGAAACAATTAATTAAAACTATTAGACAAACTGTCCCGCTATATTTACATGACATTGGAACACTTTTTTCTCTGTTTTTGTTGTTGATGTCAAATAATTCCAATTCACAAGGATCCATGAAAACAACTAAAAACAAGTGGTTGGGGATCTTAATGGCCAAAAACATAAAAAGGTTTCAGTTTTTAGTTGAAAAGGGGATCTTGTAAATGCCCCCTAAAATGTTTCGGGGTAAAAAAATGCTTAAATGATATTTATATGTTTTTGTGCTTGTGTTGTGAATGGTATTAAAGACCAGATAACTCAGAAAATTCTATTAATGTTATTAGAAGAATATTTTTTTAGAACTTGAAAAGAACCTTGAACGTTTCCTGGGAGCTGGGTATGATATCCCACAATCCTGTGCTTTCCAGAGATCTGTGAAGAATGTGGGCCGTCAACAACAACTGTTAGCCAATAATAACAGTGGGCATTTTCCGAATGCAAAAAATGAACCAAAGCACGCTTAAAAGGTTCTCGATTGCCCACGTTTCCAACTGGTTCCATTATTCACCTCTGACAGTTCAGCTAAAATGAATGAATTGTCCATCTTTCCATTTTTGATTCAATTTATAGAAAGAATTGAAAATTGTAGTAATTAAATATTCACTCAAAGCTTGCTCTGTTCTGTTGTATATCATTAGCCTGTGATCATAAATCTATTTGAAAGCATTTTCGGGAGGCACCTTTGTGTGTGCCTGCAAAGTCATTAACTGATAGGCCAGCAAAGAAACAATTCAGCTGCCTGAGCTTCAAACAAAGCCATAGACTTGCATTTAAGAAGAGACGTGAGCCATTGCAACCACATGACAATGCACTACACATCAATCAGAAAATATTAAAATGTAGTTTAGAATATGCGTGTTTTTTGCCTGTGAATGTTGCAGAATCGTCTTGTACGGTCTGACACTGATTTCATGGCTGCAGCACACTGATCTCAGCCTGGTATAAAACCATCAGGGAATAAAGAATGTGATCACTGTGGACCAGCGCTGGCAGAGAGCAGGACTTCATTTATATAACTCTGTTAAATAAACAGACACAATCCAGGCAGGGGATGGAATATCTCTCTCTCTCTCTCCTCCCATGTACAATACCGCTCAACATCGACCGCCCACTTTTACAGCAGCCTTGGTTCTGGAAGTATTTTTTCTCATTCATTTTCTCCATAGGGATTTCAGAAAATGATTCATTATGGAGTTGTGAGCCAAGAACTGTTCCAACCAGCTCTCAGATGAATCACAACATTTGATCCGAAACGTATGTGACAATCTGAAGCTACTTATCCCATAAAGCAGTCCGAATGATGCAATCAAATCAACAACATACAATATGATACTATTGAATTTTAATTGAATTAAAGGAATTTAAATATAAAACACAATACAGTTGAAAAGTTTGGGGTCAGTAAGTTTTTTGAATGAAATTAATGTTTTTATTTATGATTTCTTAAATTGATCTTAAGTGATGGTTAAGACATGTATAATGCTAAGATTGCTGTTGATTTAACATTCATCAAGAATTCTGGAAAATAACAACTATTATAGTTTCCGAGAAAATATGAAGCAGCAACTGTTTTCAAATCAGCATATTAAAATTATTTCTAAAGGATCACGTGACATTGAAGACTGGAGTAATGATGCGGGAAATTCAGCTTTGCGTCACAGCAATAAAATGTTGAATATATTCAAATAGAAAGATCTATCTTAGATTGTAATATTATACATTAATACCATTTTTACTGTATTTTAATCAAACAAATGCATCCTTCGTGAGGAGAAGAGACAAAACATTTCAAATACATAAAATTAAGACCCAATCTTTCAACAGTAGTGTAAATTAATAAAAAAATATGAGTAGTTTGACGATGCTTTGAATCAACTTTGATTAGGTTTTTTTCAATCCTTCATGCAACTTCCCTGATTGCTAGACCTCTCTTTTTTCATGGATGATGTAGATCTTCAACCACGAGTTTAATTTAATGATCCGTTGTTACTGCAACAGTGAATCCTGTATGAATCAGTGTTACACCTCTACACACAATGTGAATCGAGGTTGTGGCTTCTTTACGACATATTAAACTCTCTCCACTTCACCTGGTCTCTTTACCAACCTCTCCTGAGACGTCTTCATCCTCCTCTTCACGTCTATCTCAGATATGTGTCATCACACTCCCCTCGTCCTGTGCGGCCGATTTCCATAATTCTGTCAGATCTCACTCGATGTGTCTCATTGTGTTTATATGCGACACAGAGCGACACGCACGTTAGCTGGCATTATCATCTGACCAGGGAGAGTGGAGCTCGGGAATGTCTGGAAATAACCCACAATTCAATGTTATATAAACAGTCGAAAATCCCACCGACAGACTCAACAAACACACACACACACAGGAATAGACTGGAGTGAGAGGAGTCGGAGATGACAGATTTCATTAGCAGAAGCGGCGGGTCGAGACACTAGCGAGTCTATCGACATGTACTGGCCACCAAATCCCTGACGGACACAGAGAAAGAGAACATATGCATACGTACCCACACACACACACACTGTGGGGTTGTAGCATGTTCCTATGCAGTTGCTAAAGAGTTCTGGCTGTCTATATGGTTTCTAGGGCATTTGTATGTAGTGTTACTATGTGGTTGCTAAGGTGCTATGGGTGTTTTTAAAAAAAAGGGTGTGACATGTGGCCAGGTATTTGTTCTCTGCATTTAGAGGTCGACCTCTGGGTTACAGGTCCAACTCTCTATCCGTTAGGCCACGACTGTCCCATAGGATTAGCATGTTGCGATGCAGTTGCTAAGGTGTTCTTGTAAACATGCGGTATTTAGGACATTTGTGTGTAGTAACTAGGGTGTTGCCATGTGGTTGTTAAGCATGTCCTGATTTTGCCAAGTACTATGTGTCCCTAGGTCAGCATGCTTTGCTGACCCTGGGACAACATTTTGATGCAAAAATATAGTCTTGACCATATCTCTACACCTAAACCTAACCTTACCCATGAGTAATGCCTAAAATCATATTTAATGATAGATGACTGACACTGATGCACAAGCACCAAACACTAAATGTAAACCTAAACTTCACAAAAACTGTAAACAGTTTCTTCAAATCTGATTGGTTAATCACAATGTTGTCCCAGGGTCAACAAAGATGTTGAGCCAGGGACATCTTCCACTTGGCAAAATCAGGTTAGCGGGTTGTTAAAGGGTTGGTTCACCCAAAAATGAAAATTCTGTCATTAGTTACTAATGATTCTATAGTATTTGTCACCCAACTCTTATTGCATGTAGACGGTGTAACATTGGTACTGCTTTGTTTCACAGAACTCGTTGACTGGGTTGTTTAAGCTAGGTATGTGTGGGGCGGAGCTATCAAAGGAGCAAGACCCTTTTGGGGCAGGGGCGTGTTTTTTTTGGTGATTTCAAATATCAACATTGGCTTCCAGAAATCGCATACCCTGCCTTTAAAGGTGCTCTATGCGATGTTGCAGGATTTTAGCTCGATTTCATTTTTAACTCAAACTGTATGCATTACCCCTTGATCGTTTTGCTGTCTCCCCTCTGAATACATTGGGAAAAACCCGGTCTCGAAAGACAACACAGAGGCTGTAATACCAAAAGAAACACTTTGGGCACCACAACAAAAACAAAC
>JAUMHQ010000071.1:4702888-4714236 GCA_032361165.1 Enteromius paludinosus
ATTCGGACATACTACTCGCCTCGCATACTGTTTTTCACGTACTATATAGTAGGGAAGTAAGCGATTTCGGATGCAGCACATATCTTCAGCAAGAGCGCCATCCACGAGATGTGACTACACTTTGAAGTGGAACCTGTTTGTCGAGTGGTGTTCTTCTCAAGGACAGGACCCCTGGAGATGCCCGATCAGAGTCATGCTTTCATTCTTACAGCAGGGGTTGATGCGAAGGCTGTCTCCCTCCACCCTCTATGTGGCTTCTATCACTGCTAACCTCGACACCATAGATGGGAGGTCTGTTGGTAAGCATGACCTGGTCATCAAGTTCCTCAGGGGGGCCAGTAGGTTGAATCCTCCACAGCCCCCCACTGTACCCTCTTGGGACCTGTCTCTAGTGCTGAGAGTGCTACAGCAGGCCCCATTTGAGGCTTTCACAGCAGTTAAGCTGTAGTTTTTATCAATGAAGACTCTGCTCCTGCTCACACTTGCATTGAGTTTGGGCCAGTAGATTCCCAGAAAACACTGAGGCTGCAGCCCGGCTATGTGCCCAAGGCTTCCACTACTCTGTTTAGAGACCAGTTGGTGAACCTCCAAGCGCTGCCCTCGGAGGAGGCAGACCCAGCCCTAGCTTTGCTCTGTCCCGTCCGAGCACTAAGATGCGACGTTGACTGGACACAAAGCTTCAGGACCTCAGCCAGCTCTTTGTCTGTCACGGAGGCCAGCAGAAGGGGAATGCTGTTTCCAAGCAGAGGATGGCCCACTGAATAGTGGACACCATCACCCTGGCCTATCAAGCACAGGGTGTGCACTGCCCCCTCAGGTTATGGGCCCACTCAACAAGGAGTGCGGCACCATCCTGGGCACTGGCACGTGGTGCCTCGCTGGCAGATATTTGTAGAGCTGCGGGCTGGGCGACCCCTAACATGTTCGCTAGATTCTATAGACTTTGTGTGGAACTTGCACTGAGAGGCCCGGTTTTGGGTCAGCTTGTTAACTACTCCAGATTGTCCATACTGTAGACCCTGTTGAGTTCCTCCGTCCCCTTGGCAGCCAGATGTGGTGAAGCATCTAGGTGCCAGGCCCTCACTCGATGAATAATTGAGAACCGGTAGAGGGCTGGGGTCCATGTGGAGTACCTGAGAGGACTCCATGTGTGTATTCCACGGTTAAGACCTAGAGCCCTTGTTTCCCCAGCAGACCTGCTGCTACTTTAAGAGGGTTTAATCACCTCCAATTTTCCATATGCACTGAAATAATGTCCATATGAGTATATGTCCTGAGACCTCCTACGGGAAGGCTGGACTTCTGTACAGGTGAACCGTGCCCGAGTCTAACTGAACCTTGCTCTGGCACACCTCTTCCAACTGGGCCAGGGACGGCTAAACGTACCGCGTCCGGGCATGTTTCGGAGCACTCACACTAGTCAAACGAACAGCACTTTGGTGGTCAAACGCATTCGGTCATGGTTCAGACTGCCTAGTGTGAGTACACCCTTACTGTTAGTAGAAAGTCTTAAGTTGACCAAATAAACAAAATAAAGTGTTGGTCACAAAACGTTTATCTCTTTAATTTGAGTAATAAGGGATTTGATAACTGACTAATAACATTTTCTTTGGCATTAAATTAAAATAACTAACTCATCTGAAATGTTGTCCACAGGAGACTATAGTCTGACTATAGTCTTCTGACTATAGTGAAAAGAGGAGAGGGCAAGGTAAAGGTGTAAGAATGTGTGGTGGTGGCATTCCAAAGCTTACAGGAACAGTAGTCAGTGATGAAATTCGTGCCACTATCATTGACCATGTAATCAACCACGGTCTTTCACTAAAAGAGGCTGGTGAAAGAGTGCAGCCCGATTTGAGGTGGTCAATGGTTGCCTCCATTATACTGTAGCTCTACACTGTTTGTGTGAAGCATCAACCTGGATGATCCGATGGCAGCCACAGGACAACTGTGCCAGTGCGCTCACCCCCCACCAGCTACACGTGGAGAGGAGAGCAAGATACAGCCAATAAATGGATGGGGATTATTGGGAGGCCATGATAGATGATGGCCAGTGGGAATTTGGCCAGGACACTGGGGTTATACCCCTACTCATCTGAAATGTTGTCCCCATCTCTATACTGTGGCATTAGGAGCCACACAGACCAAAAGGTGAGCACCCCCTGCTGGCCTCTCTAACACCTCAACCAACAGCAACCTAGTTTTCCCAGGAGGTCTCCCATCCAGGTACTGACCAGGCTCAACCCTGCTAAGCTTCAGTGGGCAACCAGGCTTGGGCTGCAGGGTGATATGGCTGTGACAATATGTCCAGGTATAGTGTATATTCAATTCAATGATTAGATCTATACTTTGCAAGTCGGTAACCTACACAGTAATAGGTTACAGTACAGTATGGTATACAGTAATGACATGATTTCCATAAACCTTGTTTCAGAGAGTTATTGAATTGGAGGCCCACCAGGCGTCTCACCAGGATTCAATCTGGCCAAAAGGCGTTGACTTGGACAAAATGTAATTGGAAAAAGCACCACAGTTAATGTGTCAGGACATAGAGGGGCAAATCCATAAAAAGGATCAGGAGGGTGAAAACATGAGGACCTTTGTAATAACCTGAGACAATGTGGCTTTCCATAATAAAATGGTTTGAAGTCCACCCAAGACTGGTAAGACGACTTCTTTTCTGCATGTACGTGGACGGTTTATGACCATCAGCCACATGACCAGATGTCCCTCCTTGAAGCCATGGATGCTGGCTGCAGGGACAACACAGTTGATTATTGCCAAGGGTGGATCCGACATACCAGGTTGTTTTATTTCAGGTGCATCACCTTGGTTAACATCAGATGAGATGTTGATGAAAACATGTAACCTAACTCTGAAGATCGCAGAGATTAGATACAGTGATTTTGTGCTTTTTTTAGACCACACTGACAGATATTTTTTTAGCCCTTACTGAACCTACCCACAGGAGTATGATCAAAAATAGACGTTCATTTTATAGAAAAAAAAGCTCTTTTGTATCTTAAGCCTTCATAAAGTGTCTAAAATTCAGGCAAGTGATTATTAAAAGTCAAGTCGGCAAGCAGCTTGAGATATGTATCGTAAACGTGGATCTGCCAGCACAAGCAGAAAATTAGTTTTATTTACAATAATAAACAAAGCCAAAATGAACAAGAAATGTTGTGAATACAATCATATGCTTTAATTGGAGTCACTCCTATGAGAACAAGATCAGATTTCTCAGAGGATGTATGAGTTAGATGAATAACAGAAGGATGTTTGTTTCTTAATTTTTGTATTATAGGGCTGAACTGATAAATCTCAGCGACCTCCACAGGGAAGAGTGGTCTTGCTCAAAAACACCTTTAGATATTCAGGGGCTTATCTTAGGCACTAAATAGCAAATAAACATAGTGTTACATAGTCATTTTGTACTGTCATTTCATATTTACCTGTTCCTCAACATATGTCATATAAAATCCGAAAGATTGGTTTATATGTCACTTTATATGTCAGTCTGATGAATAAGCTGTAAATTAGAATAATAAGTAAATGTTTGGAAGTGATGGATCATCCTGAACTATATGCATATATGCAGCTGATATGATGGATCAGAAATAAAACTTTGTTTATTACATATAATTAAATGAATAAATAACTAATCATTTTAAACATTACAGTTTTTTTCCGTCGCAAACAAGTGCTTACCCATACTTCAGATACTTTTTCTAAACTCTTAACACAGACTAACAACTACAAAACACACCTGGCCAAATGGACAATTTTCTTCTCAAAAATACATTTTGTTAAATATATACTAACTCTTTATTTCAAAACAGAAGACAACTTTCTCTGCACACACTAACTTTACCAAAACACTGGCAATCTGACTCAAAATGAAATTATTCTGTCAGAGAATAACACTTGTTTTCACTTCACAAGGTACATGCAGTCAATCAAAGTACACCAGGTTTCAAAATACTGGCTATTGTTGACATTACAAAATTGCATAGACTTTTATGTTTCAGTTTTATTTACAAGTATTTGCATAAAAAACATGCAATCCACCATTTTGACATAAATTTCTTGGTTGGGAACTGTATGTCCTCCCCCAGAGGGTGGAAGACGTTGCGTTCTTTAGAGGGACAAAAAATTCAACATATGCATTACCATGTGACCATATTGATATGTCAAGCGAGAATAGAAACAATCCATGTAAAGTGCAATACTTACCTGTTGGTTTGTTGAAAGATGTGTATAATGGAGGCAACCGTTGACCGCCTCAAATTGGGCTGCACTCTTTCACCAGCCTCTCTTAGTGAAAGACAGAGGTTGATTACATGGTCAATAGTTGTGGCACGAATTTCATCACTGACTACTGTTCTTGCAGCCCTTGGAATGCCACCACCACACATTCTTAAACCTCTACCTTGCCCTCTCCTTGAGCTTGCTCTTCTCACTGCTCCTGCTCCTCTCACTAACACCAAGCCCTAGTTGATGGAACTCTGGCGAGGGCTGAGCTCGGCGTCCGACTCGAACTCCGCTTGCCCCCCAAAGAAAGCTGAAGAGGACAGCAGCCAAATGCCCCCCAAAGAAGGTGTGGAGAAGAGGATGCTGGACAAGTAAAAAGGGTAGGTTGGGTGGTCCACGCATTTTTATGGGCGAGGCTGAAATTGGTCTCTGGAGACGGGGGAGCATCGGCGGAGGTTGCACCGGAACCGAAATGGTGATTCGGCGACCTGCTGGTAGAGATGGAAACATGAATTAGTATATTGTTAATGAAATGCAATAAGCAATACAACAACAAAAGGGGGACGGTAGGGAGGATCTTTAGTGAAGGTGGAGTACGCCTCTGCGGAGGAGATAATTAGGGAGGCGGCCTCTTTGGAGGTGGGGTGGCTGTCTCTGTAGAGACGGGAATAGGAGTTTGACTTTCACCCGGAGGGAGCAGCCTTTGCGGAGGCGGGAGGGAGGGGAAGCGAGGCTTCAGATGAGGAGTGGGATGAGTATTTCTCAGGGGGATAACCGGATAAATGTAGGATGGACTTGAGATGTTTCTGGAACCAGAATCTTGATACTGGTCTGTTGGTTTCATCGATGAAGAGGGGGGCTGGGGGGAAAAGAGGCAAAGGAACTTCTGAAGGCGAGAAAGGCTCGTAAGGTTTGGAAGGGCTGGATGGGACAATTGAGGTTGACTATATATATGTAGTGGCCTTTTTTGAGCTGGCAGTTTTGCTTTGCTTGATTAAGAAGGCTATGGTTTGGTTATCCAAGATGGTGAGGTAGGAGACAGTGGGATGGGTACTTGGGTTGAATGTAGAGTTTACTGTGAGTTCTGAACACCTTAGTAACCCGTAAAAAAGGTTTGTGTTATAAGGCTGGACAAATATCCTTTTTGGAGGGTGGAAACACATCTTGACAGGATTTCAAGGGTGATGGGTACTCTTGGGCGTAAATGTGCAGAAAACGGAATAAACAGGACTCTCTGAATTCCAGCACGTCCTTCATTCACTCAATCATGCTCACTGTATCTCACACTGTCTCTTATCACGTCAAGACAGCTGAGAGCAGCACAGAACCAGAGAAAAGTATAGCCTAACTCAGAATGAGAAGAGACAGTGTCTTCTAGTCCTTTTGCTCACCTACACTACCGGTGTCACAACGTCACATTCACCTGTCCCTGGATCAGTCACTACCACACCGCAGTCACCTGTTCCCGGATCAGCTCCAATCACTTGATCACAATCACCTGAATACTGACACCTGTCCCCAAACACCAAAGCACTATATACTGTAGTCTAGCTCAGCCATACAGTCGATGGCTGAGCTAAAGGTCAATTCCCTGAGTCTTCTTTGAAAGACGCTCAGATATCTGCCTGTTACTCTGCCTGCCTGATCTACTTGGATCGTGGAGTTAAAAGACTTTGATTCCTGTCTGCCTGCCTGACTACCTAAATCGATCTGCCTGCCACATCTCCAAAGACTGAGTATTGCTCACTTATCTACTCTGAATATCTCTATGGACTGGGCTGCTATATGTGTGCCTACCTGAATGACTCACCTGCACCGATCTCCATTGCTTGTCAAATAACCTGCTATGAAAATAAAAGAACTTACCTCCTTTGTCTCTGCCTTTGACTGAGCGTGACAACCGGTCAAATGTCTGAGATGTTATATTTTTTTTGTGTTGCTCAAACAAATCTTTTAATGCGTCCTGCTCACTATGAATTCGTTTGATTAAAAGTACAATAAAAAGTGTAATTGTGAAACATTATCACAATATTTTCTGTGTAAATATATTTTAAAATGTATTTTATTCCCTTGATACAAAGCTGAATTTTCTGAATCTAAAAAGAAATCTAAAAAATCCAAATCTAAAAAGAAATTAAAACGAGTGCAGACAAATGCAAATACAGTATGTGTCCGATGTGAAAGGCCCCTTATAATGCAGTCTAGATAGGCAGCTCGCTGGGCTGTGTTTGAGAGGAGTGTTCAGAGGTTGTGTTTACATGACTGTGTCTCTCGCTGTGGCTGTGTGCATAATTGCAGGTCTCTGACAGCACTTTAATACGGTAAGGTGTGTAAATTACAGTGTCTTCAGCGAACGCCCCCTCGCTTCTGTCTGGCTGTCTCTAGTGAGGTCAAACTGTGCTGTTAGAAAAGTCTAATTTCTTTTCTGTCTCGTCAGACTCCGCAGGAGTTAATTAAGCTTTAAATCTTGTTTAAAACAAATTAATTATTCATCTAGTAATTTACAGTGGATGGACTTAATATTCATACAACTTCAGGTCAAGAGTATGTGTGAGAAAGTGTGTGTGTGTATTTTTGATCATGCTGCTTTCCATTTAACTCAGAAAATGATAATTTCTTCTTGGAAAGGGCAAGAAATGCTCAGAAACAAGATTTCACAGTATAATAACATACACATATGAAAGAACAATGATATTACTGATAGTATAACACATTTGGTCATATTTTTATTCAGCATGATTTTTTAATTTTCATCTTTCCTCTGCTCAGCAAAGCTTAAAGTGCCTCTATTATTGATTTTTGAAAATGAGCTTTCATGCAGTGTGAAACAGTGAGTGAAAGCATCCTGCAAAGTTTTAAATCTGAAAGTGTACTGTGTATAAAGTTCTTGTCACCTTGAAGAAAAATTGGAATCTCAGTCACTGAAACAAGTCAATTTTAAAACAAATCTTAAGCTGTTTCGTGTTGACATCAACATAAAACATTAGCATATTCCTGCCAACTTGAAATAAAATGCAATTTCATTCTATGCCAATGTGGAGCTAACAAACACTGCTTTTCATTCATTCAAAGGAATGAATGAATTGTTTGGGAGTAGTTGAGCAAAGGTAAAAAATAAATGCATATTATAAAACAACTGAAAGCATTTTGAGAACTTGCACTCATGTCAGTCTGTTACCAAAAGAAAAAAAAAATGAATCTTTCATAACCCACAATTGGGGCACTTTCATTTATTTAATCAAACATACAATACTGTAAAATATTATTATAATTTTAAATATATTCTTGTCTAATTTATTCGTGTGATGTCATTTTGGGCTAAAAGTAAAGGCATTTATCATGAAAAGTTTTCATTTTCAAATAAATGCTGCTGTTCATATTCATTTAAGAATTCTGAAAAATAAAAATCATTGTTTCCAGAAAATAAATAAATAAGCAGCACTACTGTTTTTATTAATAAAAATTAAAATTTATGGCCAACAAATCAGCATATTTGAATGAAGGATCATGTGACACGGCATGCTGAAAATTCAGCTTTGATCGCACAAATAAATTACAATTTACAATATAGTCACATAAAAATATGTTATTTTAAAAAGTAAAACTATTTCACAAAATTACTGTTTTAACTGTATTTGTGACCAAATAAAAACAGGCTTTGTGCGCAGAAGAGACTACTCTGAAAAACCATCCAAAAATCCAAAATATCTTATAGATTATTTATCTTGTTTTAATGCACTTTTACTGATAACAATAAAAAAATACTCTCAGTCCATGTAGAACATACAGAATTTCTGACTTGTAAGGTTGCTTTTGGTTAGCAAGCAGGCTGTAAGCAGCTTCCGGCTCTCTCTCTCTTTATCTGCATTAAAGCGAAAGAGCATGACTTCAGATGATCATTAGAGAGAGAAATGACATCTTCATTTCTCCAGCGTGTCTTTTGAGAACATTAATTATTTTCATTACACAACGACAGCACAATCCTCCCCTCCTTTACACTCTTTCTCGTCATTAATTAGGAGGAAAAAGTCCGGTAAGACACTCCTCAACAGGCAGCTCATCACTCGGAAGTGAAACATGAAGCGTTTTTTTATTTTAATTTTGTTGTCATGCATGAACTGGTCTCTTCTCATTAGCCGACAGGCCTGATCGAAATATTAAAGGTTACCACGGCAACAAAACAGGAAGAGGAGGCGTCCAGAAGACAAAAGGATCAAGGCCTGGAACGATCTCTAAATGATTTTACAAAGTGTTTATGTGCTTTTTTGTTTGTGCACAATAAATACCTTCAATGACACAATCAATGTTTGCTTCGCTCCTGCGAGATCACAGGTTAATTGTATGCTAGTCTCTAGGCACGCTCCTGCTGTCAATCAAACTCAAAGTTTACGTTCACCTGCTGACCGCATCTGATTTATGTTTAAATTAGCTTGAATTTAAACAAGCTCATGTACGGTGAGGAAATTACTGTCTGGATACAGACCAGTTAAACCATCGTTAACACACATCTAGATGTTTCAGGTCACATGGTACACATTTGACCCTTGTGATTATTTGAGTCTTTGTCTGCTGTGGTTTCTGTACATGTTTTTCGACTGGGACTAAGGTCAGGTCATTCAATCTCAGCTAGACTCTAAAGACTGTTGAACTGTGCAAAGGTCAGAGGTCGAATAGAAACAAACACAGACGTCACAGTCTGGAGGCTGAAGACGGAGAGGAACGTCTTACAAATCTCTCATGCTATTTCCAAGCATCAGCAATTCAGTCAAAGCAATACATTACAACACTTTAATATTAATAAATATTAATATCTTGTAAACATATAAATCATTTGTGTCCTAACCAGTCGCTATACCACAAGAAGCAAGAATTTAAAGACGTGTTTAAAACACATATACTGTATGATCCGATTTGATCATTTGTCAAAAGTGAGGAACAAGTCGAAATTGATGTGATTTGTTTTGTACCAGTAATAAAAACAGTCCAACATCAGTTATGAAAATGCACAGATAAAACAGTATATCCTATACATTTTCATGTTTTAATTGTAGTTAAAGTATAATAACCCTGAAATGTTAGAATGAGTATTATCATTTTTTATGAGTTTAATATTAGAATATGACTCCAGTGAAATTGCATTGTGCCAAATTCATCCTCCACATTAATTGTATATAAATCATTTAATATTTTTGGCTGCTTTTTTAAAGGAACTATTCACCTCAAAAATGAAAAAAAACATTTACTCACCCTCATGTCAGTCCAAACCTGTTCATGATTCTTTCTTATGCTGAACACAAAGGAATATATTTTGAAGAATGCTGGTCATCAGACAATAGACGGGCCCTACTATAGAGGTGTCACGCTGGTGTTCCAGCAAGACATGGACAGTGTCACACCATCGGGCCCAGTGCAGCCGAACAATCACAAACATTTACACCTGCCATCACGCCATCGAGTCATTCTGATCCCAGTATCCCATACTGATCTCACATCGATTACTACAGCACCATCTAAGAGTGGGATATCATTCATATCTACCTGTGTTTACTCACCATCTATGCTCACCTGTCATTCCAGGATGCAGCGCGCAGATCTCCTCTCAGCACTGCTTCACCTGGGAAAGAAAGAAAGAGTAAGACACAGGAGTGATTCCACGAACTACCATCTCACTCACCTCTAGGAAGGATTTATATGATCCTTAGAAACGCCGATGTCCTAGGAGTAGACGCTGTGGAGATCGCTATACTGCCTGGTTCCTCACCTCCATCAAGCCAATTCATTGAGCACTGCCTTTCTTTTAATAAACTGTTTAATACTTACCTCCGTCTGCATCTTCCTTCACTGAGCATTACAGACAGAGTCGTCAAAGTAATGACACATATTTAATTATTAGTGAAACACAGAGAATCAAAAAACAAGCAGGTTACATTGACGATAACGGACAAGAACTGAAAGACAGGAAACCACTTATAAAGGGTAGACAATCACAGATAACTAGCTTGACACACCTGACATGAATGACTTATTATCAGGAACTAGGTCATGAGGAGAGAACAAAAGAGCACATGGGGAAAATGACAACAAAAAACATTAGTGAACGTAAGTGCACGTAACAGATCGCCCCCTCCCGTCTAGGCGCAAACTTGCGCCGCAAGGAACAACAGAGGAGGGAGGGCGGGGGCTCTGGAGGAGGGCGTGAAGAGAGAGAGAGAGAGAGCAAAAAGGAAACAACAGAACAATAAATAAAAAAAAAAAAAAGTCCAGGGCGGAGTGGATGGTGGAAGCAGCCAGGGAGGAGACCGGAGTATGAGGAGGCAGAGGGTGATCACGAGGCCAGCACTGCAGAAACCCCAGGAAGGAGTCGATGGAGGTAGGAGCCATGGAGGAGGAAGGGCTGCCGACTCCAGGTGGCCGACTGACGGAGATGCTGCTGATGTAGAGGCAGCCCAAGATGGAGTCACACAGACTGAGAGCTGGGGTGACACTGACGATCCGGAGGGCCGATGCGGAGCTGCAGGCACAGGCGACCGAAGCCGAGGAGGGGACCTGGAGGAGCGCTGCGGAGCCGGAGCGACTGAGGACAAAGGTGGAGCCGGGGGGACGGAAGAGCCTGACGTAGATGGAGGGATGGAACGACGAGGCGTAGTCAGAGGAGTGGAATCCCGAGGCGGAGGATGGTCGATGACTGACCAAGGCGGAGCTGGAGGGACGAGGGAGCCCGGTGGAGCTGGTGGGACGACGGGCACCGGTGATGGTGAGGGAGCTGAGAGCCCAGGCGGAGTAGAAAGGTCAGAGGATCGAGGTGCATTCCAGGGCTTGATGGCTGGAAGCGGAGTCAAGGGATCCTCACAACCGATCTGGGCTTGCATCTGGATTTCCCGAAGATGATCACCACTTCCCTCATGCGCTGGCTGAGGGTGAGCCGAGGTGCAGGCAGGAGCGGATGGAACTGGCGTGAAGGAGCTGACTGGTGTGAGAGGTGGCGGAAGACATAGGGTGGGAGGGAACACAGAGTCACAGGAGCTGGCTGGAACCAGCGGAGGCGGAGGAGATACAGGGCCAGGTAATGCCTCTCCAAACCAGTCTATCAGATCAAC